>JALCZK010000300.1:0-36583 GCA_023935145.1 Bretschneidera sinensis | reverse complement strand
TTTTTGTTTTTAACAGGTTATTGCTATGTCAAGTCTAAACCCAAATGATTCCTCGATGACTTGAACATCGAACATACTCTTATCAAAAGTACACTTTACCAATTAAGTTAAGGAACCCTTTTACGCTTTTTCTCCTGCACAAAAAAAAAACCTTTCGTTCTTTAAACCACTTTTTGCTTGTTTTCTTTGATCTAACAGAGATCGAAGGCCTTTAATCACAAGAGCACTCAGACTTGAAACTGAGAATTTGAAGTTTGAAGCTTCCTATTTTGCCAATTAAACTATGCTCTTTACGCCTTTTAGCTTTATTACCAGATATCTGAGCGGAAAAGAGATGATTCGAACATCCAGGTGTTAGAACACAATATTTAGCAAATATCTCGCCCTACCTATAGCAACTTTTCCATAAGCGTGTGAACTAACTAAAGGTGTGAAGAAAGTGAAGGGTTTTATTAAATCTGTCATGATTAAAAACTAAAGCAAACAATCGTTTAATTTGTAATTGACCCTTACGCCAAGTGTTCAAACTAAGGTGTACGAGCTATATCGGCCACGATCCGATATCTACTTTCTCGACAAGAAAGTCCTTTACCAATTAAGTTAATAGCTCTTATTGCTTTTCCTTGTGCAAAAAAAAAAACCATAGTATTTAGGCTTATTCTTTTGATGGACTTTCTAAGAGTATATACGGCCAACCGAACTCGAATCGGTACACATCGTTTGGAAGACGAACGGTCTACCATTAACCTATGGCCGTTTTTTTTTTTTTATTTAGTTTGAGGTTTAAATACTTTTTTCTTTAATGATTGACCTATAAATAGTTAGACTGTCTACTCTCTATCGTTAATGCGTTTTTTCCTAACTCAAATGCAAAACCCAGAGTTAATATAAGGAAAAAGACCAATAATATGATTAATCCGAATATTCCGTTAACATATCCACTTACAACGTACGGGTATACTAGAAGTATTTCTAGGTCAAAAAGTAAAAATAATAATCCAAATATAAAAAATGAGATACTAAACTCACTTCTGTTTTGTCCTAAAAACGAATGGAAACCGCACTCAAATGCACTGTCTTTCTCCTCATAAGGGTTGTGGGGAGCGAGCAGTAGGTTAATTGCAAGTAACACGATGGCCAAAATAGGTATAAAAATAAAAAAGAATGTTTGCGTTGTCATTATTTGTATAAGGTTAATGTTAATACACTAACAATATTAAATCATTCTTCAGGAATAAATATAAACAAGGATAACAGTAAGGTTATAGAAGAAATTGCACTACTCAAAGCACTGTTAATAGTTATGTCGCTAGGCTTAAATTCTACCACTGTTCCTTTGTTATGTTTGCTTGCTCTTCCCGTTTTAGTCCTTTGTTATTGTTCACTAAAGCTTCACCATAGCTAACTATAGAGGCGGTAAGAGTCACACTTTCTAGCGAAGGGTTTTTCTTATAGTCGCTTTTATAAAAAAACATGTTCTTTATCAAGTTTAAATAATAACCTGCTCCTATAACGCTAGTCAATATTGCAATAACCACTAAAAAAATCTGATTTTTATCTAAGGCAGCACTTAGCACCATTTGTTTGCAAAGAAACCAGCCATAGGCGGTATACCAACAAATGAGAAAAGCGTAATTGCTAAACTTATTGAAATAAAAAGGATTTATATAAAAATATCCTTTTATTTGACTTATCAACTGAATAGGAGAACTGTTCTCATCCACCAGCTTGTCTTTTGTTACAAAACGACTTTCTTTGTCTTGGTAAACGTAAAGATATAAAAAAAACCCTATAGACAATAATATTAGAAATGCGTTAAGGTTTGAAATGGTATATTGGAATATGTAAAATATACTCGCTTGTATAGATTCCGTGCTATCTGTCGAAAGCCCAAGTAGTATAAACCCTACATGGCTTATTGTACTATATGCAAATAATCTTTTTATTCTTGACTGAGTTAAACCCAGCACCGCTCCTATTATAAAGGATAACAGACTACTCATTATAAATATGATTCTTCAGGAATCAGTAAACGACATCATATGGGCAAAAAGATCTAGGAAAAGGGTAAATATAGAAACCTTTGGTATAATCGCTATGTATGTTGTTACTATGGTAGGAACTCCATCATAAACGTCTGGAGATCAAAAATGGAACGGTGCAGCGCTCACCTTGAATAAAAATCCTACTAGAAGTATAATTAAGCCAAAATCTATAAACATAGGGTGAAACCAGGTAAGCTCTTGAAGCACAGAATAAATAATGTAAATGTTATCAATATTAGTAGTTCCTGAATTTGCGTAGAGAAAAGCGGATCCCAATAGGATAAAACAAGAAGACAGTCCTCCTAACAAGAAATAAGTAAGCCCGCTGGCAGTAGCTGATTCTGAGTCTCTATACAAAGTAGATAGTATGTAAAGACCATAGCTCTGCAATTCTATAGATAAAAACATGGAGATTAGATCTCCAGTGCTAGTTAAAAATAGGGCCCCGCACAATATAAAAGATATTATTAGTGGATACTCTATTATACGGAATTGTTCTCCATATCTGTTAGATAGAACATCTTTATTATATGAGAGTTTTTTTCACAGTAAGTTACTAATAGAAGAGGAAAACTCTTTTATATAAAGCTTTCTAGGATAAAAGCTCGTAACTATTAGTATAGCTGCACTGGTTAAAAGGATAAATATGTTAAATGTTGAGGTTAACGTAGTCACGTTAAATAACCCCCGTAAATACCTACTCCTTTCTCTAAAGGGTTAGTATATAAGTTGCTTATAGATATAAAGCTGGTAAGGAGTAAAGTTTTCATTACTACTCTTGAAAACAAAATAGATTTGTCTCGTCTTAAACTAACAGCATTAGAAACAATCAAAAATATTAATAAAGATAGAATCATGTGTCTAGTGCTGCAACAACAGCCTATACTGTTATGATTAACTATAACGCCCAGCTAGGGTGATAAGTAATATATTATTTCATCGTTCCAGATGACAAGAAAAATTAAATTTAAACGCGCGACTTCTTGCTTTCTAGAAACAAAAAAAGGGATTAGGGGTGTAATTCGCGCTTTAATTTTTGCGCATTGTGTCAATGGTATATTCTCCTACACTCATTTCCATAATAGAGGTGTTACTAGTTAGTATTCCTGTTCTTCTTACTGTGGCTTTTGTAACTGTTGCTGAAAGGAAAACCATGGCTAGCATGCAAAGAAGACTAGGTCCTAACGTTGTAGGGTACTATGGTCTTTTACAAGCATTTGCAGATGCTCTTAAGCTATTGATAAAAGAGTATATATCACCTACCCAAGCAAACATGACCCTTTTTTTCTTAGGACCAATAATAACTCTAATCTTCTCGCTATTAGGTTATGCGGTGGTTCCTTACGGACCTGGGCTAGCTATTTGAGATTTTAATCTAGGAATACTTTACATGCTAGCTGTATCTTCCCTTGCTACTTACGGTATACTACTTGCGGGTTGATCTGCTAACTCTAAATATGCCTTTTTAGGTTCATTAAGAAGTACTGCGCAGCTTATCAGTTATGAGCTGATATTAAGTTCAGCAATACTCTTAGTTATATTCCTAACAGGAAGCTTGAATTTAACAGTGAATATTGAAGCTCAGAGGATTGTTTGGTTTATATTACCTTTGTTTCCTGTATTTGTTATATTTTTCATAGGATCCGTAGCGGAGACTAATAGAGCTCCTTTCGACTTGGCTGAAGCGGAGTCTGAACTGGTTAGTGGTTTCATGACTGAACACGCTGCTGTAATATTCGTGTTCCTTTTTTCTCGCAGAGTACGCTAGCATAGTGTTAATTTGTATACTAAATTCCATGCTATTTTTAGGAGGCTATTTAGTGGACTATACTGCGGTGTTATCTATTATGAACTTTATTTCTTATATTGCAGGAGAAACTTTCTCGTTTTACCCTACAGACACCGGACTTACTATAGATAAAGGAATGTTTAATTTTCTTTCTTTTCCTTTGGTGGAAGGAATGATATATGGTCTAACTCTTGGTGTCAAGTCTTGTATAATGATATTTATATTCATATGGGTAAGAGCCTCTTTTCCTAGAATACGTTTCGACCAGTTAATGTCTTTTTCTTGAACCATACTATTACCAATAGTTATAGCATTCATCGTACTAGTGCCATGCATCATATATAGTTTTGAGATAATACCTAGTAACATATCTCTGTTCTAGATAACAATTATAGAGAAATACACAAAAGACCTTTGGCAAAGATTTTTATAATCCACCAATTAGTTTACTTAATAAAAAAAAAAACACTATCAACGTTATCTCGGCCCTTAAAGGAGACGAGATAAGATTAGCTAAAAATGGCCTAGGCGAAAGAACTAGGAAAAAAAAATTAAATATTATTTTGTTAGAGTAAACTATTAGCTACTAGACGGGTCTCACTTTAACGGTTATAGGTATGACAACCGTTAATACCCATCACAAGTAAACAAACAAATAAATATAGTGTTTTAAGCATGCAAGACTGTGTAAAATGAGTTGTTTATTGGCAAAAGCCAACTGACTTTTTTAAATAATATCTATTCTAATTTAATTTATATAAGCAATGAGACTATGAAAAAGCCACCCCCTACCTAGCATGGTAAACGATTATTTAGTAGATTCTCCTCAACCTTCAAACTTAAGTTACCTGTGAAACTTCGGTTCCTTATTAGGCTTTTGTCTAGTAATACAAATAGTAACAGGTGTGACGTTAGCAATGCACTATAACCCTTCTGTACTAGAAGCGTTCAACTCAGTAGAACACATAATGAGAGACGTTAACAATGGGTGACTAATAAGATACTTGCACTCAAATACTGCATCAGCTTTCTTTTTCTTAGTTTACTTACACGTTGGAAGAGGATTATACTACGGATCATATAGAGCTCCAAGAACACTTACATGAGCGATAGGAACTATAATACTGGTATTAATGATGGCTACAGCCTTTCTAGGATACGTCTTGCCTTATGGGCAAATGTCTTTATGAGGTGCGACAGTTATTACCAACCTTTTAAGTGCCATACCTTGAGTAGGAAAAGATATTGTAGAATTTGTTTGAGGAGGTTTCTCAGTTAACAATGACTACATTAAACAGATTTTTTGCACTGCATTTCGTGCTACCTTTTGTGTTGGCTGCATTAGTAATCATGCATCTTATAGCGTTACACGCAGGTGCAGGATCAGGTAACCCATTAGGTGTGTCAGCTAACTACGACAGACTACCTTTTGCACCCTATTTCATATTTAAAGATCTAATAACAATTTTCTTATTTATTATAGTGTTGTCAGTATTTGTATTCTTCATGCCAAATGTGTTAGGTGATAGTGAAAATTACGTAATGGCTAACCCGATGCAAACTCCTCCTGCAATAGTTCCTGAGTGATACTTGTTGCCTTACTACGCAATATTGAGATCTATACCTAACAAGTTATTAGGTGTAATTGCGATGTTTTCTGCAATACTTATAATACTGGTGATGCCATTTACAGACCTAAGTAGAAGCAGAGGTTTACAATTCAGACCTTTGAGTAAAATAGCTTTCTATGCGTTCTTAGCAAACTTCTTGATATTAATGCAGCTTGGAGCTAAACACGTTGAATCTCCTTTCATAGAGTTTGGACAAATAAGCACAGTATTGTACTTTTCACATTTCTTAATAATTGTTCCTTTAATTAGTTTGCTTGAAAACAGTTTAGTGGACCTGCCTCTAAACCCAGCAAGCCGTCTCAACACAGTTAAAAACCTTTCTAAAACTATTAAATCTCCTTCCTTTTAGATGTTTAATATAATATAGTAAAATAAAATTAGCTCTTTTCGGAGAGTTTTACTATTTCACGCCTTTTTACCCGATATGAGGATTTGTTCTAGATACAAATAAATATGTATTCTTTCTATTGAGTCTTTTTATTATAAACGAAATTATAACAAACAACATGAACCATGGTTTCTTAAATATCATAACCATAGCATCTGTACTATGTGGGATATTGGTAATCACGAGCAAAAATCCTATTGTATCTGTGTTATTTCTCATAGGGTTGTTTATGACCATAGCTGGTTATTTAATGATGTTAGGAATAAATTTTATCGGTCTTTCCTATTTATTGGTTTATGTTGGTGCAGTGTCAATACTATTTTTGTTTATACTTATGCTTATAAATGTAAGGATATCTGAATTGGTAACAGACAACAGTAACAGTATACCACTAGCAATTATTATTGGTATATTTGTAGGTGTAAATCAGCTATTTCCTAGACTTGTGGCTATGCCAATATTGATGGTGCAGGACTCGGATGTAATAAGAAGAAGCCAGACTAATTTCTCTCGGGACGGAGAGCAGTATTTAGAACTTAGTAGTGGCAGTGCTAAAACTGATTTTGCAGCTTACGGATCAGACCCTCTTCTCGTGACCTCTCAGTCTTGAGACTTAAGACTGTCAGAAACTTTTCACATAACTAGTATCGGTAATATCCTATATACAAATTATCCTCTATGATTAATACTCACATCCCTCATACTTTTATTGGCTATGATAGGTTCAATACTAATTACAATAAAACAATAGCTTAAAAGCTCAACCTTGTAAAAAAAAAAAATTATTAATAAGTAAGCAGAAAACAATCTTACAAACCGGGTCTTTTGTAGCAATTAAAAAAGAATTGCTTAACATAAAGCGGAACGTTTTTATCACAAATGGCAAGCATACTAAGCAAATTAAAGGTTGTTACAGCAGGAAATAATTTTTTTCTATCTCTAACATAAATGAAAGAAACAACCATTCATTGTAAGGCACTCCAGCAGATCATTCTACATGAGAACCATTCGCAAGCGGTGTGAATTGCTCAGTCGGCCTAGTTATACAAAACCCCTCGGCTTCACGTTCATAAGCTGTGCTTTTCTCTGTTGGTTCCTGGTTGATTGCAGGCCCTAGCACACTGCTCAGGTTTTACCTTAGCGCGTTACTATTAACTATCTACTTTGAACCATACTTTATTTATACATACGGAAGCAATTTCTCTTCTAAACTAAGACATTTTTTTTTTTTATTTTATCTTATGATCTCTCCACTAATAAATAGTTTTTCTCTTATTTTGCGATGCGCCAAGACCGTGAGGAATGTATTTCCAGGACACTGCGAGTCCCCAGATGGAAGCCCTTACAGAGTTACACGACAACATAATGTTTTACCTTTTCATAATATTATTTGCTGTAGGCTGAATAATGGTTTCCTTGATAAGAAGCTTCGTGAAAAATAAAATTAGTAATAAATATATAAACCACGGAACACTTATAGAACTGGTATGAACAGTAAGCCCAGCGTTAATACTGATTCTTATAGCATTTCCCTCTTTTAAACTGCTTTATCTTATGGATGAAGTAACCGACCCGAACCTAACTATATTCGCAGAAGGACACCAATGATACTGAAGTTACCAGTATCCTGATTTTCTTAGCGATGACAACGAGGAACTAGAGTTTGATTCTTATTTGGTTCCTGAATCAGACTTAGAGGAAGGACAACTTAGAATGCTTGAAGTAGACAACAGAGTTATATTACCCGAAATAACACACACAAGAGTAATCGTTTCTTCAGGAGACGTAATACATTTCATATGCTTGCCCCTCTCTTGGAGTGAAATGTGATGCCTATCCAGGAAGATTAAACCAATTTTCAGTACTTGCAAACAGAGAAGGAACATTTTTCGGTCAATGCTCAGAAATATGTGGTATATTACACAGCTCTATGCCAATTGTAATAGAGTCAGTTTCGCTAGAAAAATATCTTTCTTGACTACAAGAGCAATAATGTATGTCCAAAACTAAATAAGGTCACAGCGATAATAGAGGAAAGTTTACAAAGGTTAAGCAGACGGTAGCTAATTTCACTTTTGTTTGTTTTTCTAATTACTACACTTCTAATCTGTGCCGTTTGCAAACACTCTATTGTAGAGCACCCTTATACAAATGTAAAAAAAAAATCTTTAATTCCTTTTGTTTAATCTCTGTTTGTATTTTAAGAGTAAAAACCTTATTTTTACTTAATAATGTAAATTTTTATTAGGGGTCTGCCACATATTCTTCTGTTTTTTCTGGTGGCTCCTAAGCTAGTGGTTTTTTTTTTCTTAATTAGTAAGTTGTAGCTGTGTTTCTTTTTAGATATGAATTTATTTGCTCAAATAATTAGTCCACTAGATCAATTCGAAATTAGAGATTTAGTAAGCTTAAATGCCCCTGTGTTAGGTAACTTGTCGTTATCTCTTACTAACATAGGACTTTACTTGTCGTTAGCAGGATTGTTTGTGTTTATATTAAGTATCGTATCTACGAATAATATAAACTAGTACCTAATGGCTGATCTGCAGCTCAAGAATCAGTATATGCTACTGCTCATAGCATAGTTACGGGACAAATAAACCAAAGAGAAGGTCAGATGTATTTTCCTTTTATATATGTCTTGTTTGTATTCATTCTGGCAAACAACTTAATGGGTATGGTCCCCTACAGTTTTGCTTCAACTAGTCATTTCGTTTTAACCTTTTCCCTTAGTTTTACAGTTGTGTTAGGTGCAACAATACTTGGTCTAACAAAACACGGTTTAAAATTCTTTTCCCTCTTTGTTCCTGCGGGTTGTCCCCTAGGATTGTTACCCTTATTGGTACTTATTGAATTTATCTCCTATTTAGCGAGAAATGTATCTCTAGGTCTAAGATTAGCTGCAAATATACTATCAGGTCATATGTTATTGAACATTCTTAGCGGGTTTACTTTCAATATTATGACTTCAGGTGTTGTATTCTTCTTTTTAGGGTTATTCTGGCTTTCATAATAGCATTTTCCGGTCTAGAGCTAGGAATAGCATTTATACAAGCTCAAGTGTTTGTAGTATTGTCGTGTTCCTACATAAAAGATGCGGTGGAGCTGCATTAGTAATGTCGGAGATAAAATCATTAGGCATAGGATACCTAATTGCAATAATACTGCCGCCAAACGAAAACTTAATTTAAATGGTAACGCGTATTATAGGAAAGTCTACTGCCTTGTACATAGATAAATAAAAACTAAAGTTTTTGTGCTAAACAGAAAATTAAAAGATGTTTTAAAGCGTTAAACTGAAAGAGTAAACTTCTATGAGGCTTTTATTTAGTTTTATGCATAATTACTAGAATTAGCTTATTTGTATCCTATAAAAAAAAACCGCGCTTTATTTAACCAACATTAAAAGTCACTCAAGTTATCGAGACTCGAATATAAAATAAAAATAATTATCGATGAGTAATCTTAATAGAAGCGTTTTCCAGGGGCATCCTTTTCATTTAGTATCTCCTTCCCCTTGGCCAATATTCACATGTATAAGTCTGCTTACTTTAACTCTTTCAGGAGTTCTCACTATGCACGGCTTCCAACATGCAGGCTATTCACTACTTTCTGCATTCATACTGGTATTATCAAGCATGTTTTTTTGATTTAGAGACGTTATTTCAGAAGGAACCTATCTTGGTAACCACACTCTAGCTGTGCAAAGAGGTTTAAACATGGGAGTAGCCCTGTTTATTGTGTCAGAAATACTTTTTTTCTTGGCTATATTTTGAGCATATTTCCACAGCGCGTTGTCTCCTACAGTAGAACTTGGAGCCCAATGACCGCCTATGGGGGTAGAGGCTATTAATGCATTTGAGCTACCACTTTTGAATACTGTGATACTTCTAGGATCTGGTGTTACAATCACGTATTCTCACCACTCTCTAATACAAGGTAACAGAAATGGTGCCTTATACGGAGCGATACTAACTATAATACTTGCTTTTGTGTTTACCGCTTGTCAAGGAGTAGAATACTCAGTTTCTTCATTTACATTAACAGACGGAGCATTTGGATCATGCTTTTACTTTGGAACCGGTTTCCATGGACTGCATGTTATAATAGGAACTATTTTCTTAGCTGTAGGTTTTTGACGCTTATTAGCATATCATTTGACTGAGAATCACCATCTTGGTATGGAATCTGGAATATTGTACTGACATTTTGTAGATGTAGTGTGATTGTTCTTGTTTTTGTCCGTGTACTACTGAGGATCATAAACCTCACGCTAAAGCAACCAGTGAGATCCCAATCGCATAACCCTAGAATCGCCTAGTGATAAAAAAAACCACACGAGGCAGATCAAACAAAGATTAAATTTTGGAGGTATCGCGTTTACCGTTTCACCGTTAGATGATTTATTGGGTTAGTTTGTCTTTCCCTTATAGCCTTTTAGGGTACTTTGCGGTTTAGCAGACATGTTTATATAAAGTACTGATAATAATGGTTAGAGGCGCAAACGGTGCTTCTGTGGAGCTTGCAAGTGTGTAGGAGATGTTTGCATTACGGCTAAGAATTGTACAAGACTGCCTACATTAGCTTATGTAAGCAAATAAATAAACAATAGAAAAGGGTATCAAACGGTATAAACAGGAATGGAGACCCTTTATAACAGTTGTTAATATAAGTCATTTTTAAATTACTGCGTGGTTTTTTTTTATAATTGTCAATAATGCAAACATTGCTATTACAACAACATTGTTGTCGATCGTATAGGAATATAGCATCAGTATGTAGAACATCAGCCCTACTAATATATACAATGCGTATGAGGTGATCACCCCCGTATCCAATCTCGCCATGCTACCGCTTAAACTCACTAGTCCTTTTTCTAAACCATACGGCCCAACCAGTTCGATAGAACCTTTGTCTATGACTTTCGTGGTTTGCCCTCCTAGTTTAAGGATGAAATCCGTTACGTATTTGTTGTAAAAGAGCTCAATGAGAAAGCGTTGGTTCAATAGCCCGTATATATTATACCCCACGCTAGATAAATTAAATTTAATTAGGCTTACAGGGACAAACTCCAAAAGTATTAACGATACTACGCTCAAAGATAACGTTAACACCAGAGGAAGAATCTTGAACAAGGTAGATACAGCAAATTCAGTATCTAACATTATCTCATGAGAAGGATGAATGAACAAACTGTTATCCGCGAAAAAGTTTGATCCCAATCCTATGAATATATCTTTTGTAATATAACCAAAGAAAATTGAAAATATCGCTAGCACTATAAGAGGTACGCTCATAAACATATCACTTTCGTGCGCGTTTTCGTAACTTTTAAAAGGCCCGTTAGGGTTAGTTAAAAAGGTCATATAAAGTACTTTAACTGAGTACAGAGTAGTGAACATTGCACCTACGGTGGATATTGAGTAGACAACTATACTAGAAAAATAAAATTGCCCATATGCAGATTCCAATATGAAATCCTTAGAATAAAATCCTGTCATAAAAGGAAATGCCACGAGACTTAATGAAGCGATCAGCATAACGGAATAAGTTAAAGGTAAAAAAGCTCTTAGCCCTCCATATTTCCTAAAATCTTGGTTATCTGCTACAGCATGTATTACTGCACCAGCCCCTAGGAATAAAAGTCCTTTATAAAAAGCATGATTTACCAGGTGAAATAACGCTAGATTGTAAGATGACAATCCTATAGCTATCACCATCATTCCCAATTGGCTCATCGTGGAATAGGCAATTACTTTCTTTATGTCTTGCTGGAATAAACCTATTAAAGAGCTAAAAACCGTGGTTATTGCCCCGATTCATAGACATAATAGTAAAAGAGTATCGCTGTATTCTATTAAAGGAGAGCTACGCATCAGGAGATAGACCCCTGCAGTCACCATAGTTGCAGCATGGATAAGTGCAGAAACAGGTGTAGGTCCTTCCATCGCCATAGGCAGTCAAACATGAAGCCCTATTTGTGAGCTTTTAGCCATCGCACCTATAAGCAAGCATATACCTATAAGAGTAACAACATTTTTGCTTACAAACGGCGTTGTAGAAAATATTGTAGAATAGTCTAGGTTACCAAAAGATCACAACATGGCAAACATTCCTATAGTTAGAAAACAATCTCCTACTCTATTTGTAAGAAAGGCAGATAAAGAACTTTGATTTGCAGCTATTCTTGTGAATCAAAAACTTACCAGTAAATAAGAACATACTCCTACTCCTTCTCATCCTACAAACATAACTAAATAATTGTCTGAAGTTACAAGTATAATCATCATAAACGTGAATAAACTTAAATAGCTAAAAAACCTTTGGTTGTGAGGATCGTGACTCATGTAGCCCACGGAATAGATATGCACTAAAGAAGAAACTATTAGTACTGGGATAAGCATAGATACCGTTAACGAATCAAAATTGAAACTTCACAACACGTTCAACGATTCTGAGTCAAGTCATCTGAAAAGCTGTAGAGACACATTCACCCCGTTCATACCGACTTCGATGAACAACATCGTGGAGATAATAGTAGTAATTACTAATAAACAACAAGTAATCAGCTGAGAACCTGTTACACCCAGCTTTCTTCCAAAAAATCCCGATGCTATTGAACCTAATAAAGGTAATATTACTACAGTTAAATACATTACTTAAATTCTATCGCAATGCTTCCTCTTAATCTATAAAATGCTACAAGTATCCCTAATCCTATTGCAGATTCTGCTCCAGCAATAGAAATTATATATGTTGCGTATATTTGGCCTAATATATCGTCAAAATTAAATGAAGCAATCAAAATGAGAAAGGTGATAGACAATAGCATTATTTCAATTGAGATCAGCATTAATATAATGTTTTTTTCTATTTAAAACGAACCCTAGCACTCCTATCAGAAATAATATCAAAGATAAATTCATGTTTTTTTTTCTCTGTTTTTTAATATGAAAAAAAAAATCTTTTACTAAGCGGTTCACGCCTTATCCACCGAACCATTGCGTATTTTCGCTCAGAAAGGGTGTTTAAAAAAAGCATAAATAACAGTGACTTGTAATCGAATGAACGCTAATGAGAAACACAACGTTTAGATCCAAATCATGTCCAGCATATAAGCACAAGAATCCTGACCTCTCATATCATTATATAGATTTAAGAGCTGCAAGATTTGAACTTGCATAATAATGATTAAAAGTCACATGCTTTACCGTTAAGCTAAGCTCTCTTTTTTTTTTACATTTGGACTACATCAGAAAAGCCTTTGTAAGTAAGAAATTATCTAACTTAAAAAAGATTTTTTACATGTAACACTGTACTTTGTAAAGGAAGACTAGCGAAAGCATGAGGTTTAGGAGGACTGTTAAGTGCTCATTCTAGACCGGTATACGCTCTGTTAAGTAGACCTGATAATAGATCAGTGAAATATTGTGGGCTGTATCAGTGGTATCTAGAAACCGCTTTACCGTGTCTAAGCTGTTTATATAAAATATCTAAAAACACAACAGTAGCAACAACTGAAACTATAGAACCCACACTACTTATCAGGTTTCATCCCGCAAAAGCGTCAGGGTAGTCACTTATTCTTCTTGGCATACCTTGTAACCCTAGGAAGTGCTGAGGAAAGAAAGTAAGGTTAACTCCTATAAATAGAGTTCAGAAGTGTACTTTTCCTAAAAATTCGTTATAATCTAGTCCTAGCATTTTTGGTATTCAGAAATATCATGCACTAAACAGTGCAAACACAGCACCCATACTTAAAACGTAATGGAAATGTGCAACTACGTAATAAGTGTCATGGAATGCTATATCTAACGAAGCGTTCGCCAATATTACTCCACTCAAACCTCCGACTGTAAACATGAACACAAATCCTAACGCAAACAGCATTGATGGAGTAAGTTGTATCGACCCTCCATAACAGGTAGCTAATCAGCTAAATATTTTAATTCCAGTGGGCACAGCTATTATTAAAGTGGCTGCAGTGGGCTGCAGTGAAGTAAGCACGTGTGTCTACGTCTAACCCTACACTGTACATGTGGTGACTTCACACTACAAATCCTAGTACTCCTATAGACATCATTGCGTAAACCATACCTAAGTATCCGAATATAGTTTTGTTAGAGCTAGCAGAAATGGTTGTACTGATAACACCGAAACCTGGAATAATAAGTATATAAACCTCTGGATGTCCAAAGAATCAGAACAGGTGTTGGTAGAGTATCGGGTCACCTCCTCCTGCAACTTCAAAGAAAGAAGTATTAAAATTTCTGTCGGTAAGTATCATAGTTATTCCTCCGGCATAGAACAGGTAGAGACAAGAGTAATAATACTGCAGTAACTACCACTGCTCAACCGAACAAGGCTAATTTGTGCAATCTTATACCAGGACTTCTCATATTTAAGATTGTTGTAATAAAGTTCATTGCTCATAACAAGCTACTTATACCTGAAAGGTGCAGAGCAAAAATCGCAAGATCCACACTAGGTCCACTGTGACTTTGTATACCTGATAGTGGAGGATATAAAGTTCATCCTGTACCTGCTCCATTTTCGATAGTGTTTGCGAAAATAAATAAAATTAAACTTGGAGGAAGTAATCAGAAACTAATATTGTTTAGTCTTGGGAAAGCCATGTCAGGCCCTCCTACGAGCAATGGTAATAAGAAATTACCAAATCCTCCTATCATCGCAGGCATTATCATAAAAAAAATCATTATAATTGCGTGTGCTGTTATTATGCTGTTATATAATTGGTTTATCTGCAATATATTGAACACCCGGACCAGATAGCTCTAATCTGATAAGCACAGAAAAAGCGGTTCCTAACAGTCCTGAAAATAAAGCAAATATTAGATATAATGTCCCCTATGTCTTTTGCATTGCTTGATAGGAATCATCTTTCTCACCAGATTGAGATGTTGAAGGATGAAGGGTTTAAATTAAAAATAGAGCTAGGCATATTGCATATATATTTATAAGAATGTTTACAAGATCGCAGTTTCAAAACAAATCATTTTGGAGAAAGCTTAGGTATTCTTATAAGAAAACGATTAACTGGCTATTTAAGGTTGCTAACAACTTTAAACCTCTCTTGTATAACATTACGTGTTATTTTATGTATTGTAGAATGGCGAGTTTAATTCAATTAAACCTTAATTTTGATTATTTTTATATATTATAATATATAAGCATATATTAGAATATATGTGCAGAAACCTTTATGGTTAATAGTAGCAAAAGACTCGCATAAACTTTTTTATGCCATAATTCCTACCCAAGACTCGAACCTGGATCAGGATATTAGAAGTATCCAGCTCTACCATTGAGCTAGTAGGAGTAAAGTAGGCTAGAGACAAGGAGGAATTGAACCCCAAACATCTGATCTGCAATCAAAGTGTAAACCTTTTACAAACATGTCTCTTTTTTATATACAAGCGCACAGCAGCCAAGAAATGATCCCTTTTTTTTTAGTCATTCACAGACGCGTATAAGACTCGAACTTATAACCTTTGTGTTCGTAGCACAACACTCTAACCATTGAGATAACGCGCCATATTAATAGTAGGTTAGTCTGTAATACCGAAAGTTATAATAAATCATATTTGGCTCCCAAACGCCATTATACCGCTTTGCCTCTTTATTTATTAGTTATACTATTGTTTAGGAAGAAAAGGAATCGAACCTTCGATAGCCTTAGCTATTGAGTTTACAGCTCAACCCATCATACCAACAAATGGAACCTTCCTGTAATAGTTTTCTTTGTTCTAAGTACGCCTGTTAATAATGTTAACGGTTAGCCAGACCTGTAGTAGTACTGGCCTGCAACGCTAAAAATTGTGTTATTAACCAACTGACAAGAAAACCAAATTTAACCAGATGTAAGGAATAGATGACTTGAACATCTAACCTTCCGTGTGTAAAACGGTTGCTCAACCAATTGAGCTAATTCCTCTTTTCTGCTCTAGTATCTACTAAAAGTCGTCTAAGGTGCAGGTTTAGAAAACAATCTTATAAGAAAAATTGTCTCTTTTTATTTAGCCTTTGCTAATATCTCGGTTCTCATAGACTAGTCAGGGGAGAAAATCGAATTCTCATCTTTAATGCATGAAATTAATGTTCTATCCAATTGAACTACCCGGACTTAAACTGTATCTAGCACACTAGTGTTTTAACCTTTTATCATAATTTTAATACTATGGTTGTCGCCTTATAGACTCTTGATCATTTTTTCTTTATCAAAAAAACTTATTTGCTATCTCGCTAGTCCACAAGTTCGGTCGAGATTCAAACAAGATAACGAGCTTGATAATATAGGGTGTATATCCTGACTTGAACAGGAAACTTACTGTTCCACATACAGTTGTTCTACCTATTGAACTATATCCACCTTTTAGATAATTATGTTGGAGTGATTCGAACACTCAATAGTAAATACCAAAAATTTATGACTTACCGATTAGTCTACAACATATTGAACTAGGCCTCTTATAGGAAAGCATTCGAGTTATCAAACTACCTAGTTATCTGTGACTTGGTTAAGACTTACACTGCAACTGTGAGCCACAAAAGTATTTATACTAGCACTGCAAAATCGAGCGATAATAGCATGAAATAGATGACACATAAACGAGAAATCATACTACTAACGGTTTAGACGATTGTTGGTCTTTTCGTCTGAACTAAATCATTATAGGTAACAAGACTTGAACTTGCACGGCTATTTAACCATTCCGGCCTAAACGGAACCTGTCTGCGAATTCCAGCATACCTATTTTTTTTTTTTCTTAATGTTGTTATTTACCCCTAGTGATAAAAATGAGTGTTTAGAGGTTCTCTAGTTAATCTGGTTAACTAACCCAATAAGGATAAAACAAAAGAGCCCTTTAAAAACTTAAAATTCTGTATAACGCAATATAAGATAAATGGAGAGTGATTTATAAACGCTTTTCTTACGTATGCCTGAAGTAAGACTCGAACTTACAACCTAAGCATCTTCAGAGCTCCGCTCAACCAATTGAGCTTTTCAGGCTTAATAAGTGTTTCTAGTGCGGAATATATGGAGGTATTAGGGCTCGATCCTAAAATAACGATATGCAAAAATCGCAGTTTTTACCAATTAAACTATACCCCCTGGTGACTTTTTTTTTCTAGATCATTACCTTCGTCTCGTTAGTCTAACTTTGGAGAGGAAGGACAAAGGCTGACTAAGATAAATGGTAGTTTATAACCCACCTGGGGTTTGAACCCAGGATATGACGGTGAAAGCGCCATGTCTTGACCACTTGACTAGTGGGTCTAACCTTCTACACAACATTACTATGTACGGCTAAATAAAATAGGGATTATCCGAGAAACGACTTGAACGTTTACGATAATAAACCAGCGAAGCTTAAGTTCGCCCTGTCTACCAATTCCAGCACTCGGACGTTTCTTATCTTTTATACTAAAAATTTTTAAATTAGTTTCCTAAGGTTTTTTAATTAAGTTTTTCGAATAAGGCCAGAGTGATTCGAACACTCATCTAAACTATCATGAGCAGTTGGCTTTACCAATTAAGCTATAACCTTTATTTTATTTAAAAGGTACTCTGTGCGGACAAAGGATTTGCACCTTTATTTACAGGTCATGAGCCTATTATGTTACTATTACATTAATCCGCATATTACCGTGTTTTTAAGCCCAGTGCAAGTATTGCGCTTGCTTCCACCGATTACAAAACGGTCGCATTACTTTTATGCTAACCAGGCTGAATGTCCTTTATCTCGTGTCTTCATACGTAATCAGAAATCTAAAATAATTTATAGAAGATAACACCATAGAACTAAGCATAAGCATAAATCAAGGGTCACGCGAGAATTCTAGCCCTTAATATGAATTGAACATATATCAAAATATTAACAGTATTTCGCTCTACCGTTGAGCTATAAAGGCTTTAGATTAACAAGTTTACTAGGATAAACCAGGTGAAAAGTTAAATATTTGTTTACAATACTGGGCAAGATGTAAAAAAAAAAGTTTTTTATGAGGGGGGGGGGGGGATTGTTAATGTTTATTAAACCCGTGCAATTTCTACTACACGAACCATATTTCGACTTAACACCAATCAGAGTCATACATACGAAGATTTAATGGTCAAAGTTTTAAATGTTTTTCTCTCTTTCCTTATTTGCAATCTCCCAGTCAGGCTCTAGAAGAACCTAATTAGAAGTTGCGGCGAGATCGTAATAACCTGATTGTTTATATGTAAAATCATCCACAAACCAAACTTATTGCACATACTCCTTTCGGCGCCTGACGAGTGGTTAGTACCTATCTGAGATTAAATCCACCGTGATGTAGTGATTCACGTTTACTAGTAATTCCTTATTCATGCAGTCGAGTTTCAGACTACGATCCATGTTTTATTTTGTTTTACAGGTTACTTAAAATTCGCATTTTACGCTCTGTTTGTGCAAACATATGTGGCACGTCTATAGCCCATAATATAAAGGTCATGATGACTTGTCTTCCTCCTCATTATTACCCTGATAAACCAGGGTAGCTCTTCATTGTTAAGTAAATAAAGCAAAGGATTACGCTAATTTAATGGATCTAACCAAAATCTCACGACCATTAGCTTTAGACAGCCGTGCAACGCCTGTAGTTTACATTGTTGTATTTGATGCTTAAATATCTTTGTAAACTATTCAAATTTGTGGTAAGGTTTTTCGAGGATTATCGAATTAAATAACATACTTCACTACTGGTTTCAGAAACGGTCTAATGATTTCAGTTCCTGTGTTGCCACACTACTCTTGAGGTGGAATGCTTACACTTTAATTTATACATCTGTGTATACGCTCTAAGATTCAGAAAGGACTTATGGGCGTTGGCCACCGCCCGACCTATCTCTCCTCTTCAAACAAACGAACAAACATATAACATTCATAATTTTCTGCCTGGACTACTAGGGTATCTAATCCTGTTTGCTCCCCAAGCCTTCGTCCCTTAACGTCAGTTCTTACATAGAGGGTTGCCTTCGCCGTGAGATATAATGCCAGTATAAAAGAATTTTATCTCTCCACCAGCAGTCCTATTATTTGCCTCTCACATAGAACTCTAGCTAAATAACTTGAAGTTATAAGGCCGTCTAGGTACGCTTTAAACCTAATAAAGATGAATAACACTAATCTTACTTGTGTTGCCGCGACTGCTGGCACAAGCATTGGTCAAGAAATATGAATAGAAGTTTGTCATTATCAGCGATCTATTCAGAACTTTATTCAACAAAGTTGACACATAGCTTATTGCTATGCACGTTATTAAAACGGTTACATTCCTCCAAATAGCTGGTTCGGCCTTTAGGCCATTGACCAATATTCCCCACTGCTGTACTGTACATATTGGGGTTTTTTTCAGACCCAATGTGGTCAATCAACCTCTCAGTTATGACTACAAGTCAAAGCTAGTTAAGCCATTACCCTCAACTACTACTTACTTGATTTTACTATCAACATTTTAAAGCAAATAATTTATTATTCTTTCATGTAAAAACCTCTTGCAAAATTACAAGTAATATGTTTTCTCATTCTATGAAGGATCTTTCCTTCACTTTAAAGCAGATCTAGTGGTTCTTACTCACCTTTACAACCACTTTGACTTACGAGCCGTAAGCCAACGTACGATTAGCATGTGTCAAGCTTTTGGATAGCGTTAAATCAGAGCCATCATCAAACTCAGTTAATAAGGTAATCGTTAATAATAAGAAATGGAGCAGGAAATTTTTTTTTTAATTAAGATATAATAACAAAAAGCATCCTGCATATATATCATAATATATAAAAAAAAAAGAAGGGTTATCTCAGCTCTGTTGTTCACCAAATCCTTCCTGCCCGTAAGGTTTCGACACTTATAGCCTAAACGATTCGAGGCTTATTGGGGACATTTATAGACCTCGAGCTAGTTTAATTCAGACCCATCCGGTTGAGCCAGACGTCATGCGAAGCATTGTGGATAGTTTTCTGTTGTTGTACGGTACGGTATAATTAGGTAACGAGAAACATGTTAGGGTTGTAAATTTTAAGCAAGGTCTATAGCGAGATGGAGAGGCAGGGTTTTAATAAGCTAGCATAAATAGAGAAAATTTCCTTGGCCCGGTCGTATAGCGATATTATATTTGTATTGTTTGCACAAGACTTGGTTCGTTGTCGGTTTGCAGGGTTCGTTACAAACAAAGACTGCAAATCATAGCTGGAAACCTACAGTAGTACCAAACCAGCCTAGAGGTAAAGGTTGATATGTTTATGTCTCGATACCTGTGGATTAAAATTTGTTTCTTTTCAACTAAACACGGGTTTAAAAACCTCTATCATTTTCATTCAGTTAGGGGAGTGATTAACTTTTTTTTTAACCCTTCTCTTATCATTAGTTTTTTTATTATTTACTTAGTAAACAAATAGGAATTACGCAACGTATAATAAAAGGAAAGCCATCATTAAGGCGAATAAACCTGTGGCTTCAGAGAAAGCGAATCCTAATATAGCGTAAGAGAATAATTGTCCTCTTAAAGAAGGGTTTCTCGCTACACCTAATATTAGAGCTCCGAACACAACTCCTATACCTACTCCTGCACCTATAAGACCTGTAGTGGCTAATCCTGTTCCAATAATTTTTGCTGCTTGTACCATGTTTTATATTCGAGAATATAGAGTTTTAAGTTGTTCCTTTCACTATTTACGTTTTTTGTTTGATTTATTGCGATGAAACGATTGAAGCAATGATATATGATAAGTGTTGCATTTAGTTATTAATAAAATTAGTACTTTGTGCCTGAAAA
The DNA here is from genome assembly GCA_023935145.1 of Bretschneidera sinensis. NCBI lineage: Eukaryota > Viridiplantae > Streptophyta > Magnoliopsida > Brassicales > Akaniaceae > Bretschneidera > Bretschneidera sinensis. The sequence goes on along the minus strand of JALCZK010000300.1, from coordinate 15,912 downwards.
CATTAAATCTTTGAGCCAAAGCCTATACAATTCATAGCCTTAGTTAAGGAAAATTGAATTCGTAGTGTTATGCTACGTATATTTAAGAGTATCCAGAAATAAACTTCGTGCCTATATGCATTCAGCACTTATCTCTAACCAACATAGCTTTACTGCAGTGCCCATTATTGCTTTACATCGGATTTATCGCCTGATGCAGCTAGACAAATAAAACAACAGATAAACCAGGGGTTGATATACCCAACTCCTTTCGTACGAAGGGGCTATTTTCATTTTACTCTAATTCCTTCTAGAAGATAGAAACCATACTGTCTCACGACGTATTTAACCCAGCTCGTGTAGCTCTTTAATCGACGAACAGTCGAACCCTTCATGACTCCTGCATTCATGTGGATGAGCTAAGCCGACATCGAGGTGCCAAACTGCGCACTCAATTTGTACTCTCTGGCGCAATTAGCCTGTTATCCCTAGCGTAGCTTTTTCAAAAATCCAAGACCTTTCCTTTATGCGTCTTGTGATCGTATGCCCCGCTTACGCGACTGATAGACGTGTAAGTCAAACAGTAAAGCAAGATTAAGCCATTAAACTTGGAAAGTGATTAAAATATCGTTTTATTAATTTTTTCAATTAAACAAATTAATAATACAAAAGGAAACAGTGCTATCATGAAAACATCTCTATGAGCAATCAAAGTCACTGTTATGCACACTTCTATTTTCCATATAGTTAAAATCTTACTTAAATATTTAAAATAAATCTAACCTAATAGAAAAATAATTGGATAAAAACATTAAAATAATTATTACAAATTAATTAGAGTAAACCCTATTCGATGTTTTTTAATTTTACGATAGGGTGAACTGGTGGTTAGCAAACTAACCGCCAAATATACAGAATTAATTTTGGATACACCCAGGTACTTTTTATGGGATCTGTGCCCCGCATAAACTATCCACTAGCAAATGTCTCCTTACTAAAATAAACAACATTTTATTGTTCTTTAGTTGATTTTACACAGAGATGTAAAATAATCTAGGATAAGCTATTAGTATCTTTATTTTCAATTTCAGGTAAATTTCTACCATACTTTTTACTCTTTACAAACCTCATATGAGTTAATTCCAGAAAGGAAATATTATTCATTGATAACACGATACATGACAAACTAAGTAAAGGTGTTTCAATTGTGTTTAACCAACTACCTTATACACTACAACGTGTTTTTGTCATGTACAATAACTAGTAATAGTAAAGCTGCATAGGGTCTTCTCGTCTAACTAGAAGTAAACTGTATCTGCACAGTTATTCCAATTTCACTGAGACAATCATCGAGACAGCTGTTGTATCGTTAAATCATTCATGCAAGACCGCATTTAACGGCCAAGGTATTCCGCTACCTTAGGACCCTCAGAGTTAAGGCCGCCATTGATCAGGGTTTCCTTCAAAATCTCATCCTTTTTAAAATGAAAAACATCCGTTAACCAGCTGACATCGGGCAGAAATCACACTCAATACTTTGATTTTCATCTTATGCAAAGTGCTTTGTTTTAATTAAACAGTCGTACAACACCATTTTTTGTTTTCCTCTTATACATCCTAGCGATGATAATGGCACACCATATCCCGAAGTTACGGAGTCATTTTGCCGAGTTCCTTGATGATTGTTATCTCAAACGCCTTTGTATACTCTACTTGCTTACTTGTGGTAGTATTTAGGTACGGTATTGTTCATGTGTTTAATTAAACACATGCTTAAATCTCTCTATGGCGCAGTGGTTGCCATTGCCTGCCTCATCTATGTTAGTTTCTTAGCAGAAGAGAATTAAAGGCTTGCATTTGGGTTTTTCCAGAACCTAGCGGCTGTCTTTCACTACTTCACTTATATAGATCAGATGCCAGGTTTTTACCCGTCGTATTTGCCATTACGTTTACAATTTTCCCATCGTTATGTTCCTTAGAACAATCAACTTAGGGGCCGTCGGTTATTTAAATACCATAAGCTTAAGGCGAGGGGATATCCCTTTATCGTTACTCATGTCAGCATTATCACTTGGAATTACTCCACTCAAAACCTTTGCATACCTGAAAAAAAAATTTTTCGAGTAAATCAGAGAGCTTAACGTAAAATAAACAAATGTCTTATTTATGTTCTGTTAAATTCCTTTCAAACTAACTAATTAAATAGTCAACTGCAAGATTGAAGTTATCTAACTTATAAAAAAAGTCAAATCCTGAGAATTATCCAACGTTCTGCTACCCTGTAGACAAAGATGTCTACAGACAAGGTTTAGGTATATTGTTTAGATCCGTTGAATCTTTGATGCTTTTAACTTATCACAGGGTTTCCCCCATGAGTTAAACCAGTGCTCTGTTACGAGGTCTTAAAAAAATGGCCGCTTCTAAGCCTATTTCCTGGTTGTATTTGAAAAAATACTTCCTTATCTTTCACTTAACAATAATTTTGGAACCTTTAACTCTTGTTCAGGGCTGTTTCCCTTTGGACATACAACCTTATCGTACTATGTCTGATAGCTTAATATTTATCATTGCCCTTTTGAGAGCAAATCCTCACTGATAAAATCTTCACGATCCCCCAATATATGCAAATTGACCTAAGTCTAATTGCCTGAGATCACAATTCTATACCTGCAATGATATGATTTAAACCGCCTACTTATATAGGTTTCGCAGAAAACCAGCTATCCTAGTCAGATTTGTCTTTCACTTACTTACCACAGTTCTTCGGATATCTTTACAACGATAACCCGTTCGAGCTTTTATAACCCTGACCATGGTAAGATCACTAGGCTTCGGGTCTAATGCTAGATACTAAGTCATTACTTAATAATTGCTTTACCTAGGACAGCCTATCATAGCCATCTTGCATCTAACATTAACTTGCTGACCCATTATGCAAAAGGTACGCTCTTAAACTAAACTTAGTTATTACTCGAGCTGCTTATAAAACCACTATTTCAAGTATTTCCCTCACGGTACTAGTTCACTATCGCTTATATGTTATATTTAGCTTTAGAGAAAGGTTTCCCTAAATTCAAACAGGTTGCTTATCCCATTTTACTTTAAAAGCTTTTAGTTAAAATCTCGTTTGATTTTTATTCCTGAAGTTAATAAGATATTTCAATTCACTTCATTTAGCTACCAAATTTCTCCTAGAATTTATTTAAGGTTTCGTGTAAAAAAATAGATATTATTCCTTGTTTACTCCTTCTATTATTTTCTTAATTGTTCTATAACATATAGCTTTATTACATTCGTAATGGTTTCTTTATATACTTTACATCATTTTCATAAAAATGATGAAATCTAACGTTACATATCAAGTATATCATTTCGCCTCGAACTAATTATTAATATTTAATGAATTTTATGTTAGTAAAATGGAAGAAAGCGAGTAATGAAAACAGAAAGGGGAAAAACTCACGTTATAATTGACATGATCTAGTGTGTTTATTAGTTTAACGTTTATGGCTAGAAAGCGGTAACATGCCTTGTCACCAAAGTTTTTTGCTTTTAGTTATTTATTTTATATATTTTTTTTTCTTGACCATTTCTAGCCATAATATATTAAAGATGAAACCGAGTAATGTAGTCCGTCTAGTATAGGAGCAGGGTATAGCCCAAAAGCAACAGTAAACACCACCAACACAATTAGTATATTAAACTCTCTTTTACTTAAATCCGGTATGTTAAATTTAAAGAACTTAGAGAATGATCCTGCAAATGCTATTCTGTTAAACATATAAATAGTATAAGCTGCACTGAAAACAATAGAGGAACTTGCAAATACGCCCAGTAGAGGTAATCTCTCAAAAGTTCCATATAAGCTCATAAATTCTCCAATAAAGTTAAGAGATAGAGGGGTTCCAGCATTCCCCAAACAAAGGATAAAAAATAATATCGAGAACAGAGGCATTAACTGGGCTATTCCTCTGTAGAAGGTTATCAATCTAGTAGAAGATCTGTCATAAAGTACACCACCAGCACATATAAATAGTCCAGAAGAAACAAAACCATGTGCTATACCTAGTGTGATACCTCCTTCAATTCCTTGTATGCTGTTACTAAATACCCCTAAAAGATATACAGCAGCGTGTGATACAGAACTGTAAGCGATAAGCTCTTTTATGTCTATAGTTCTTAAAGTGCTGAAACTTGCATATATTATAGTAATTACACCTATAACGTACACCATAGGAGTAAAAAACATATATGCCTTTGGCAACAATGGTAAAATAAGTCTTAATATACCATACAAGCTTAATTTTAACACTATTCCTGCCAATATAATGCTACCTCCTAGTGGGGACTCAACATGCGCTTTTAGAAGCCAGGAGTTTAAAAAGATGGTTGGAGTCTTTACAGCAAACGCTATAAATATACCCGAAAACAATATTATTTGAGTATAGAAATTGAAATTAGTTTTATACAAAGCGTCTAAATCTGTAGTTCCCATTAGAGAAGACATAGTTAAAATTGATAAAAGTAGAAACAACGAACCTAGCAATGTGTATAAGAACAGATAGAAACTTGCTCTTACTCTATTACTAGATCCGAATATACCTATTAACACAAACAAAGGCGGAAGTATACTTTCGAAAAATATATAAAATAGAAGAATGTCTAATACGAGGAATACTCCAAGCAATAACGTTTCTAACAACAGTATTATGATAAGGTAAGACTTTACGTTTTCCGATATCGAGCTTCAGTTTGATAACAAAGAGATAGGCATTATTATAGTGGTTAAGAGAACAAAGTATATTGATATACCGTCTACTCCTAAGTAGAAATCAAAGCTGCTAATATTGTGATACTCTTGTACAAACTGGAACTGGTTGCTACTAAAGTTGAACAAGGCAAACACAACCAAAGAAATGAAAAGATTAACGATAGAACTAGTTAAAGCAATAGTTTTTCCGAATTTAAAGCTTTCAGATTTATCAGATATTACAGAAATTGCAACTATACCTGTTATAGGCACTAACAATAATGAGATAAGCAACATTCGTGTATGGAAATAGATGAACAAACTTTCCTCTCTTATAACCGCCCTTGTGGCGAATTCTTATTAAAACACCTTTGCTTGGGTATTTATGGAATATAAAATTTATTAAATTTGCTTATAAATTTAAGATGATTAACCACTAGCAAGAAGTATTCTTTTCGCTCTAAATTAGAAATATTTCCTTCTACTATAACTAGATAACCAATACTTTTATAAGACACAAAACCTAGTATAGTAATGCAAACCTAACCTTTCCGTTATAGTTTACTCAGTAAAAAAAAAATGGCCTTGCTTTGTAATCATATTATTCGGGTTATTATGATTCGAACATAACTTGTCCTCAACCCAAATGAGGTGCCTAACCAACCCGGCACTAACCCGTGTGTTAAAATGATTTGCATGATTATAAAAAACCATTAATAATGGTATACAAACAGAGAATATCCGATTCGAACGGATGCGGTTTTTACACCTAATAAGTTTCAAGCTTACCGCCATAAACCACTCGGCCAATTCTCTTAGAGACGGTTTCTGATTACGCAACAAGGGAATTTTTGTTTTTAACAGGTTATTGCTATGTCAAGTCTAAACCCAAATGATTCCTCGATGACTTGAACATCGAACATACTCTTATCAAAAGTACACTTTACCAATTAAGTTAAGGAACCCTTTTACGCTTTTTCTCCTGCACAAAAAAAAACCTTTCGTTCTTTAAACCACTTTTTGCTTGTTTTCTTTGATCTAACAGAGATCGAAGGCCTTTAATCACAAGAGCACTCAGACTTGAACTGAGAATTTGAAGTTTGAAGCTTCCTATTTTGCCAATTAAACTATGCTCTTTACGCCTTTTAGCTTTATTACCAGATATCTGAGCGGAAAAGAGATGATTCGAACATCCAGGTGTTAGAACACAATATTTAGCAAATATCTCGCCCTACCTATAGCAACTTTTCCATAAGCGTGTGAACTAACTAAAGGTGTGAAGAAAGTGAAGGGTTTTATTAAATCTGTCATGATTAAAAACTAAAGCAAACAATCGTTTAATTTGTAATTGACCCTTACGCCAAGTGTTCAAACTAAGGTGTACGAGCTATATCGGCCACGATCCGATATCTACTTTCTCGACAAGAAAGTCCTTTACCAATTAAGTTAATAGCTCTTATTGCTTTTCCTTGTGCAAAAAAAAAACCATAGTATTTAGGCTTATTCTTTTGATGGACTTTCTAAGAGTATATACGGCCAACCGAACTCGAATCGGTACACATCGTTTGGAAGACGAACGGTCTACCATTAACCTATGGCCGTTTTTTTTTTTTATTTAGTTTGAGGTTTAAATACTTTTTTCTTTAATGATTGACCTATAAATAGTTAGACTGTCTACTCTCTATCGTTAATGCGTTTTTTCCTAACTCAAATGCAAAACCCAGAGTTAATATAAGGAAAAAGACCAATAATATGATTAATCCGAATATTCCGTTAACATATCCACTTACAACGTACGGGTATACTAGAAGTATTTCTAGGTCAAAAAGTAAAAATAATAATCCAAATATAAAAAATGAGATACTAAACTCACTTCTGTTTTGTCCTAAAAACGAATGGAAACCGCACTCAAATGCACTGTCTTTCTCCTCATAAGGGTTGTGGGGAGCGAGCAGTAGGTTAATTGCAAGTAACACGATGGCCAAAATAGGTATAAAAATAAAAAAGAATGTTTGCGTTGTCATTATTTGTATAAGGTTAATGTTAATACACTAACAATATTAAATCATTCTTCAGGAATAAATATAAACAAGGATAACAGTAAGGTTATAGAAGAAATTGCACTACTCAAAGCACTGTTAATAGTTATGTCGCTAGGCTTAAATTCTACCACTGTTCCCTTTGTTATGTTTGCTTGCTCTTCCCGTTTTAGTCCTTTGTTATTGTTCACTAAAGCTTCACCATAGCTAACTATAGAGGCGGTAAGAGCGGTAAGAGTCACACTTTCTAGCGAAGGGTTTTTCTTATAGTCGCTTTTATAAAAAAACATGTTTTTTATCAAGTTTAAATAATAACCTGCTCCTATAACGCTAGTCAATATTGCAATAACCACTAAAAAAATCTGATTTTTATCTAAGGCAGCACTTAGCACCATTTGTTTGGCAAAGAAACCAGCCATAGGCGGTATACCAACAAATGAGAAAAGCGTAATTGCTAAACTTATTGAAATAAAAGGATTTATATAAAAATATCCTTTTATTTGACTTATCAACTGAATAGGAGAACTGTTCTCATCCACCAGCTTGTCTTTTGTTACAAAACGACTTTCTTTGTCTTGGTAAACGTAAAGATATAAAAAAAACCCTATAGACAATAATATTAGAAATGCGTTAAGGTTTGAAATGGTATATTGGAATATGTAAAATATACTCGCTTGTATAGATTCCGTGCTATCTGTCGAAAGCCCAAGTAGTATAAACCCTACATGGCTTATTGTACTATATGCAAATAATCTTTTTATTCTTGACTGAGTTAAACCCAGCACCGCTCCTATTATAAAGGATAACAGACTACTCATTATAAATATGATTCTTCAGGAATCAGTAAACGACATCATATGGGCAAAAAGATCTAGGAAAAGGGTAAATATAGAAACCTTTGGTATAATCGCTATGTATGTTGTTACTATGGTAGGAACTCCATCATAAACGTCTGGAGATCAAAAATGGAACGGTGCAGCGCTCACCTTGAATAAAAATCCTACTAAAAGTATAATTAAGCCAAAATCTATAAACATAGGGTGAAACCAGGTAAGCTCTTGAAGCACAGAATAAATAATGTAAATGTTATCAATATTAGTAGTTCCTGAATTTGCGTAGAGAAAAGCGGATCCCAATAGGATAAAACAAGAAGACAGTCCTCCTAACAAGAAATAAGTAAGCCCGCTGGCAGTAGCTGATTCTGAGTCTCTATACAAAGTAGATAGTATGTAAAGACCATAGCTCTGCAATTCTATAGATAAAAACATGGAGATTAGATCTCCAGTGCTAGTTAAAAATAGGGCCCCGCACAATATAAAAGATATTATTAGTGGATACTCTATTATACGGAATTGTTCTCCATATCTGTTAGATAGAACATCTTTATTATATGAGAGTTTTTTTCACAGTAAGTTACTAATAGAAGAGGAAAACTCTTTTATATAAAGCTTTCTAGGATAAAAGCTCGTAACTATTAGTATAGCTGCACTGGTTAAAAGGATAAATATGTTAAATGTTGAGGTTAACGTAGTCACGTTAAATAACCCCCCCGTAAATACCTACTCCTTTCTCTAAAGGGTTAGTATATAAGTTGCTTATAGATATAAAGCTGGTAAGGAGTAAAGTTTTCATTACTACTCTTGAAAACAAAATAGATTTGTCTCGTCTTAAACTAACAGCATTAGAAACAATCAAAAATATTAATAAAGATAGAATCATGTGTCTAGTGCTGCAACAACAGCCTATACTGTTATGATTAACTATAACGCCCAGCTAGGGTGATAAGTAATATATTATTTCATCGTTCCAGATGACAAGAAAAATTAAATTTAAACGCGCGACTTCTTGCTTTCTAGAAACAAAAAAAGGGATTAGGGGTGTAATTCGCGCTTTAATTTTTGCGCATTGTGTCAATGGTATATTCTCCTACACTCATTTCCATAATAGAGGTGTTACTAGTTAGTATTCCTGTTCTTCTTACTGTGGCTTTTGTAACTGTTGCTGAAAGGAAAACCATGGCTAGCATGCAAAGAAGACTAGGTCCTAACGTTGTAGGGTACTATGGTCTTTTACAAGCATTTGCAGATGCTCTCAAGCTATTGATAAAAGAGTATATATCACCTACCCAAGCAAACATGACCCTTTTTTTCTTAGGACCAATAATAACTCTAATCTTCTCGCTATTAGGTTATGCGGTGGTTCCTTACGGACCTGGGCTAGCTATTTGAGATTTTAATCTAGGAATACTTTACATGCTAGCTGTATCTTCCCTTGCTACTTACGGTATACTACTTGCGGGTTGATCTGCTAACTCTAAATATGCCTTTTTAGGTTCATTAAGAAGTACTGCGCAGCTTATCAGTTATGAGCTGATATTAAGTTCAGCAATACTCTTAGTTATATTCCTAACAGGAAGCTTGAATTTAACAGTGAATATTGAAGCTCAGAGGATTGTTTGGTTTATATTACCTTTGTTTCCTGTATTTGTTATATTTTTCATAGGATCTGTAGCGGAGACTAATAGAGCTCCTTTCGACTTGGCTGAAGCGGAGTCTGAACTGGTTAGTGGTTTCATGACTGAACACGCTGCTGTAATATTCGTGTTCTTTTTTCTCGCAGAGTACGCTAGCATAGTGTTAATTTGTATACTAAATTCCATGCTATTTTTAGGAGGCTATTTAGTGGACTATACTGCGGTGTTATCTATTATGAACTTTATTTCTTATATTGCAGGAGAAACTTTCTCGTTTTACCCTACAGACACCGGACTTACTATAGATAAAGGAATGTTTAATTTTCTTTCTTTTCCTTTGGTGGAAGGAATGATATATGGTCTAACTCTTGGTGTCAAGTCTTGTATAATGATATTTATATTCATATGGGTAAGAGCCTCTTTTCCTAGAATACGTTTCGACCAGTTAATGTCTTTTTCTTGAACCATACTATTACCAATAGTTATAGCATTCATCGTACTAGTGCCATGCATCATATATAGTTTTGAGATAATACCTAGTAACATATCTCTGTTCTAGATAACAATTATAGAGAAATACACAAAAGACCTTTGGCAAAGATTTTTATAATCCACCAATTAGTTTACTTAATAAAAAAAAACACTATCAACGTTATCTCGGCCCTTAAAGGAGACGAGATAAGATTAGCTAAAAATGGCCTAGGCGAAAGAACTAGGAAAAAAAATTAAATATTATTTTGTTAGAGTAAACTATTAGCTACTAGACGGGTCTCACTTTAACGGTTATAGGTATGACAACCGTTAATACCCATCACAAGTAAACAAACAAATAAATATAGTGTTTTAAGCATGCAAGACTGTGTAAAATGAGTTGTTTATTGGCAAAAGCCAACTGACTTTTTTAAATAATATCTATTCTAATTTAATTTATATAAGCAATGAGACTATGAAAAAGCCACCCCCTACCTAGCATGGTAAACGATTATTTAGTAGATTCTCCTCAACCTTCAAACTTAAGTTACCTGTGAAACTTCGGTTCCTTATTAGGCTTTTGTCTAGTAATACAAATAGTAACAGGTGTGACGTTAGCAATGCACTATAACCCTTCTGTACTAGAAGCGTTCAACTCAGTAGAACACATAATGAGAGACGTTAACAATGGGTGACTAATAAGATACTTGCACTCAAATACTGCATCAGCTTTCTTTTTCTTAGTTTACTTACACGTTGGAAGAGGATTATACTACGGATCATATAGAGCTCCAAGAACACTTACATGAGCGATAGGAACTATAATACTGGTATTAATGATGGCTACAGCCTTTCTAGGATACGTCTTGCCTTATGGGCAAATGTCTTTATGAGGTGCGACAGTTATTACCAACCTTTTAAGTGCCATACCTTGAGTAGGAAAAGATATTGTAGAATTCGTTTGAGGAGGTTTCTCAGTTAACAATGCTACATTAAACAGATTTTTTGCACTGCATTTCGTGCTACCTTTTGTGTTGGCTGCATTAGTAATCATGCATCTTATAGCGTTACACGCAGGTGCAGGATCAGGTAACCCATTAGGTGTGTCAGCTAACTACGACAGACTACCTTTTGCACCCTATTTCATATTTAAAGATCTAATAACAATTTTCTTATTTATTATAGTGTTGTCAGTATTTGTATTCTTCATGCCAAATGTGTTAGGTGATAGTGAAAATTACGTGATGGCTAACCCGATGCAAACTCCTCCTGCAATAGTTCCTGAGTGATACTTGTTGCCTTACTACGCAATATTGAGATCTATACCTAACAAGTTATTAGGTGTAATTGCGATGTTTTCTGCAATACTTATAATACTGGTGATGCCATTTACAGACCTAAGTAGAAGCAGAGGTTTACAATTCAGACCTTTGAGTAAAATAGCTTTCTATGCGTTCTTAGCAAACTTCTTGATATTAATGCAGCTTGGAGCTAAACACGTTGAATCTCCTTTCATAGAGTTTGGACAAATAAGCACAGTATTGTACTTTTCACATTTCTTAATAATTGTTCCTTTAATTAGTTTGCTTGAAAACAGTTTAGTGGACCTGCCTCTAAACCCAGCAAGCCGTCTCAACACAGTTAAAAACCTTTCTAAAACTATTAAATCTCCTTCCTTTTAGATGTTTAATATAATATAGTAAAATAAAATTAGCTCTTTTCGGAGAGTTTTACTATTTCACGCCTTTTACCCGATATGAGGATTTGTTCTAGATACAAATAAATATGTATTCTTTCTATTGAGTCTTTTTATTATAAACGAAATTATAACAAACAACATGAACCATGGTTTCTTAAATATCATAACCATAGCATCTGTACTATGTGGGATATTGGTAATCACGAGCAAAAATCCTATTGTATCTGTGTTATTTTCTCATAGGGTTGTTTATGACCATAGCTGGTTATTTAATGATGTTAGGAATAAATTTATCGGTCTTTCCTATTTATTGGTTTACGTTGGTGCAGTGTCAATACTATTTTTGTTTATACTTATGCTTATAAATGTAAGGATATCTGAATTGGTAACAGACAACAGTAACAGTATACCACTAGCAATTATTATTGGTATATTTGTAGGTGTAAATCAGCTATTTCCTAGACTTGTGGCTATGCCAATATTGATGGGTGCAGGATTCGGATGTAATAAGAAGAAGCCAGACTAATTTCTCTCGGGACGGAGAGCAGTATTTAGAACTTACTAGTGGCAGTGCTAAAACTGATTTTGCAGCTTACGGATCAGACCCTCTTCTCGTGACCTCTCAGTCTTGAGATTTAAGACTGTCAGAAACTTTTCACATAACTAGTATCGGTAATATCCTATATACAAATTATCCTCTATGATTAATACTCACATCCCTCATACTTTTATTTGGCTATGATAGGTTCAATACTAATTACAATAAAACAATAGCTTAAAAGCTCAACCTTGTAAAAAAAAAAATTATTAATAAGTAAGCAGAAAACAATCTTACAAACCGGGTCTTTTGTAGCAATTAAAAAAGAATTGCTTAACATAAAGCGGAACGTTTTTATCACAAATGGCAAGCATACTAAGCAAATTCAAGGTTGTTACAGCAGGAAATAATTTTTTTTCTATCTCTAACATAAATGAAAGAAACAACCATTCATTGTAAGGCACTCCAGCAGATCATTCTACATGAGAACCATTCGCAAGCGGTGTGAATTGCTCAGTCGGCCTAGTTATACAAAACCCCTCGGCTTCACGTTCATAAGCTGTGCTTTTCTCTGTTGGTTCCTGGTTGATTGCAGGCCCTAGCGCACTGCTCAGGTTTTACCTTAGCGCGTTACCATTAACTATCTACTTTGAACCATACTTTATTTATACATACGGAAGCAATTTCTCTTCTAAACTAAGACATTTTTTTTTATTTTATCTTATGATCTCTCCACTAATAAATAGTTTTTCTCTTATTTGCGATGCGCCAAGACCGTGAGGAATGTATTTCCAGGACACTGCGAGTCCCCAGATGGAAGCCCTTACAGAGTTACACGACAACATAATGTTCTACCTTTTCATAATATTATTTGCTGTAGGCTGAATAATGGTTTCCTTGATAAGAAGCTTCGTGAAAAATAAAATTAGTAATAAATATATAAACCACGGAACACTTATAGAACTGGTATGAACAGTAAGCCCAGCGTTAATACTGATTCTTATAGCATTTCCCTCTTTAAACTGCTTTATCTTATGGATGAAGTAACCGACCCGAACCTAACTATATTCGCAGAAGGACACCAATGATACTGAAGTTACCAGTATCCTGATTTTCTTAGCGATGACAACGAGGAACTAGAGTTTGATTCTTATTTGGTTCCTGAATCAGACTTAGAGGAAGGACAACTTAGAATGCTTGAAGTAGACAACAGAGTTATATTACCCGAAATAACACACACAAGAGTAATCGTTTCTTCAGGAGACGTAATACATTCATATGCTTGTCCCTCTCTTGGAGTGAAATGTGATGCCTATCCAGGAAGATTAAACCAATTTTCAGTACTTGCAAACAGAGAAGGAACATTTTTCGGTCAATGCTCAGAAATATGTGGTATATTACACAGCTCTATGCCAATTGTAATAGAGTCAGTTTCGCTAGAAAAATATCTTTCTTGACTACAAGAGCAATAATGTATGTCCAAAACTAAATAAGGTCACAGCGATATAGAGGAAAGTTTACAAAGGTTAAGCAGACGGTAGCTAATTTCACTTTTGTTTGTTTTTCTAATTACTACACTTCTAATCTGTGCCGTTTGCAAACACTCCTATTGTAGAGCACCCTTATAACAAATGTAAAAAAAAAAATCTTTAATTCCTTTTGTTTAATCTCTGTTTGTATTTTAAGAGTAAAAACCTTATTTTTACTTAATAATGTAAATTTTTATTAGGGGTCTGCCACATATTCTTATGTTTTTTCTGGTGGCTCCTAAGCTAGTGGTTTTTTTTTTCTTAATTAGTAAGTTGTAGCTGTGTTTCTTTTTAGATATGAATTTATTTGCTCAAATAATTAGTCCACTAGATCAATTCGAAATTAGAGATTTAGTAAGCTTAAATGCCCCTGTGTTAGGTAACTTGTCGTTATCTCTTACTAACATAGGACTTTACTTGTCGTTAGCAGGATTGTTTGTGTTTATATTAAGTATCGTATCTACGAATAATAATAAACTAGTACCTAATGGCTGATCTGCAGCTCAAGAATCAGTATATGCTACTTGCTCATAGCATAGTTACGGGACAAATAAACCAAAGAGAAGGTCAGATGTATTTTCCTTTTATATATGTCTTGTTTGTATTCATTCTGGCAAACAACTTAATGGGTATGGTCCCCTACAGTTTTGCTTCAACTAGTCATTTCGTTTTAACCTTTTCCCTTAGTTTTACAGTTGTGTTAGGTGCAACAATACTTTGGTCTAACAAAACACGGTTTAAAATTCTTTTCCCTCTTTGTTCCTGCGGGTTGTCCCCTAGGATTGTTACCCTTATTGGTACTTATTGAATTTATCTCCTATTTAGCGAGAAATGTATCTCTAGGTCTAAGATTAGCTGCAAATATACTATCAGGTCATATGTTATTGAACATTCTTAGCGGGTTTACTTTCAATATTATGACTTCAGGTGTTGTATTCTTCTTTTTAGGGTTATTTCCGCTGGCTTTCATAATAGCATTTTCCGGTCTAGAGCTAGGAATAGCATTTATACAAGCTCAAGTGTTTGTAGTATTGTCGTGTTCCTACATAAAAGATGCGGTGGAGCTGCATTAGTAATGTCGGAGATAAAATCATTAGGCATAGGATACCTAATTGCAATAATACTGCCCCCAAATGAAAACTTAATTTAAATGGTAACGCGTATTATAGGAAAGTCTACTGCCTTGTACATAGATAAATAAAAACTAAAGTTTTTGTGCTAAACAGAAAATTAAAAGATGTTTTAAAGCGTTAAACTGAAAGAGTAAACTTCTATGAGGCTTTTATTTAGTTTTATGCATAATTACTAGAATTAGCTTATTTGTATCCTATAAAAAAAAACCGCGCTTTATTTAACCAACATTAAAAGTCACTCAAGTTATCGAGACTCGAATATAAAATAAAAATAATTATCGATGAGTAATCTTAATAGAAGCGTTTTCCAGGGGCATCCTTTTCATTTAGTATCTCCTTCCCCTTGGCCAATATTCACATGTATAAGTCTGCTTACTTTAACTCTTTCAGGAGTTCTCACTATGCACGGCTTCCAACATGCAGGCTATTCACTACTTTCTGCATTCATACTGGTATTATCAAGCATGTTTTTTTGATTTAGAGACGTTATTTCAGAAGGAACCTATCTTGGTAACCACACTCTAGCTGGTGCAAAGAGGTTTAACATGGGAGTAGCCCTGTTTATTGTGTCAGAAATTCTTTTTTTTCTTGGCTATATTTTGAGCATATTTCCACAGCGCGTTGTCTCCTACAGTAGAACTTGGAGCCCAATGACCGCCTATGGGGGTAGAGGCTATTAATGCATTTGAGCTACCACTTTTGAATACTGTGATACTTCTAGGATCTGGTGTTACAATCACGTATTCTCACCACTCTCTAATACAAGGTAACAGAAATGGTGCCTTATACGGAGCGATACTAACTATAATACTTGCTTTTGTGTTTACTGCTTGTCAAGGAGTAGAATACTCAGTTTCTTCATTTACATTAACAGACGGAGCATTTGGATCATGCTTTTACTTTGGAACCGGTTTCCATGGACTGCATGTTATAATAGGAACTATTTTCTTAGCTGTAGGTTTTTGACGCTTATTAGCATATCATTTGACTGAAAATCACCATCTTGGTATGGAATCTGGAATATTGTACTGACATTTTGTAGATGTAGTGTGATTGTTCTTGTTTTTGTCCGTGTACTACTGAGGATCATAAACCTCACGCTAAAGCAACCAGTGAGATCCCAATCGCATAACCCTAGAATCGCCTAGTGATAAAAAACCACACGAGGCAGATCAAACAAAGATTAAATTTTGGAGGTATCGCGTTTACCGTTTCACCGTTAGATGATTTGTTGGGTTAGTTTGTCTTTCCCTTATAGCCTTTTAGTGTACTTTGCGGTTTAGCAGACATGTTTACATAAA
>JALCZK010000299.1:0-33858 GCA_023935145.1 Bretschneidera sinensis | reverse complement strand
TTTTGGTATTCAGAAGTATCAGGCACTAAATAGTGCAAATACAGCACCCATACTCAGAACGTAATGGAAGTGGGCCACCACATAATATGTGTCATGGAAAGCTATATCTAATGAAGCATTTGCTAATATAACTCCACTCAATCCTCCAATAGTAAACATAAATACAAATCCTAGAGCGAACAACATTGATGGTGTTAACTGGATAGATCCTCCATAACAAGTTGCTAATCAACTGAATATTTTAATTCCAGTAGGAACTGCGATGATGAGAGTAGCAGCAGTAAAGTATGCACGAGTATCTACGTCTAATCCTACACTGTACATATGATGACTTCAAACCACAAAACCTAACACACCTATCGACATCATGGCATATACCATACCTAAATATCCGAAGATAGTTTTGTTAGAACTAGCGGAGATAGTTGTACTAATAACACCAAATCCTGGTATTATAAGAATGTAAACTTCCGGATGACCAAAGAATCAAAATAAATGTTGATATAATATAGGATCTCCACCTCCTGCAACCTCAAAGAAAGATGTGTTAAAGTTTCTATCAGTTAAAACCATTGTTATACCTCCGGCTAGAACAGGAAGTGACAATAATAGTAGTACAGCTGTTACTACCACAGCTCAACCAAACAAGGCTAATTTGTGTAATCTTATACCAGGGGCTCTCATGTTTAATATTGTTGTAATGAAATTCATTGCTCCTAATAAACTACTTATACCCGAAAGATGAAGAGCGAATATAGCTAGATCTACACTAGGTCCGCTATGACTTTGTATTCCTGATAATGGAGGATATAAAGTTCATCCTGTACCTGCTCCATTTTCAATTATGTTAGCAAATACAAATAAGATTAAACTAGGAGGAAGTAGTCAAAAGCTAATATTGTTTAATCTTGGAAATGCCATATCTGGTCCTCCTACTAATAATGGAAGCAAGAAGTTACCAAACCCTCCTATCATAGCAGGCATAATCATGAAAAATATCATAATTATTGCATGTGCAGTAATTATACTATTATATAATTGATTATCTGCAATATATTGTACTCCAGGCCCAGATAATTCTAGTCTAATTAATACAGAAAACGCTGTACCGAGTAATCCTGAGAACAGGGCAAAAATTAGATATAAAGTTCCTATGTCTTTTGCATTACTTGATAAAAATCAACGTTCTCATCACATCGATATATCAGAGCTTGAAAAGTCTATTCTTCTCTGACTTTGCCCCAGACCTAATTGCATACCGTTATCTAATATCTGGTTATAGTTAGAAGTAATATGTTATGTAAATTTGAGTGTTTAGAAAAATATAATTTATAAAAAAACCCTTAGATAGGATTAACTATATTCATTTAAGGTATAAAATTCACCATAGTGACTTAAACCTTAAATATATTATCTACAACACTATATAATGTCAAATGTATTGTATGGTATATTGTTATATAAACGAAGATATAACTTATTTATTAAGAGCTATAAGATTTGAACTTATATAATAATGATTAAAAGTCACATGCTTTACCTTTAAGCTAAGCTCTCTTTAATAACCTATATAAAAGGGATTTCCTTTTTATAATTTAAGTATAATATATTAAGGAAGAAACAGAATAATGTAAACCATCTAATATAGGTACAGGATATACCCCAAATACAACAGTAAATATAACTAATATTAATAATATATTAAATTCCCGTTTACTTAAATCTGGTACATTGAATTTAAAGAATTTAGAGAATGAACCTGCAAAAGCTATTCTATTAAACATATAAATAGTGTATCCAGCACTAAAAATAATAGAAGAGCTAGCAAATACACCTAACAGAGGTAGCCTTTCAAAAGTCCCATATAAACTCATAAATTCACCAATGAAATTAAGAGATAAAGGTGTCCCGGCGTTTCCTAAACAAAGGATAAAGAATAATATAGAAAATAAAGGCATCAATTGTGCTATACCTCTATAGAAAGTTATTAGTCTAGTAGAAGATCTATCGTACAATACACCTCCAGCACATATGAATAAACCAGAAGAAACAAAACCATGGGCCAGTCCTAATATGATTCCTCCTTCGATACCTTGTATACTGTTACTAAACACTCCTAAAAGATATACAGCAGCATGTGACACAGAACTATAAGCAATAAGCTCTTTTACATCTATCGTTCTCAAAGTACTAAAGCTTGCATATATTATTGTGACAACCCCAATAACATAAACCATCGGAGTAAAGTACATGTATGCTTTAGGCAATAGCGGTAATATTAGTCTTAGCACACCATACAAACTAAGTTTTAAGACTATCCCAGCAAGAATGATACTCCCTCCTAAGGGTGATTCAACATGTGCCTTTAAAAGTCAAGAATTCAAAAATATAGTAGGTGTTTTAACAGCAAAAGCTATAAATATTCCACAGAACAATATTATCTGCGTATAAAAATTAAAATTTGTTTTATATAGTGCGTCAAAATCTGTAGTTCCCATTATAGAGGACATAGTGAGTATAGACAGAAGCAAGAATAATGAGCCTAGTAATGTGTACAAAAACAAATAGAAACTAGCTCTCACTCTGTTGCTAGATCCAAATATTCCTATCAACACGAACAAGGGAGGAAGTATACTTTCAAAAAAGATATAAAACAGTAGTATATCTAATACAATGAATACCCCAAGCAACAATGTTTCTAACAATAATATTATAATAAGATACGATTTTATGTTTTCTGATATTGAGCTTCAATTTGATAGTAATGATATAGGCATTATTATTGTAGTTAAAAGAACAAAATATATGGATATACCGTCCACTCCTAGATAGAAGTCAAAACTGCTAATATTATGATACTCCTGTACAAATTGGAATTGATTGCTACTAAAATTGAAGAGTGTAAATATCAGTAAAGAAATGAAAAGATTTATCACAGACGTTGTTAAAGCAATGGCTTTACTAAATCTTAAATTTTTAGAGTGATCGGAGATAGTAGATATAATGAATATACCAATAATAGGCACTAATAATAATAACATAAGTAACATTCGAAAATTATAATAGATTAATAAATCTCCCTCTTGCACAATCATATAAAAGTTTGAACATTGTGACAATACATTTACTTGTGTATTTCTAATTACATTTTTCTATATCTGTAAGTCCGGTCTTACTTGTAACTTATTTATAATTGTTTTTAAAATAAACAAATATTACTTGGTATTATTTCAAAACTATATATAATACAAGGAACTATTATAATAAAAGCTATTACTACTGGTAGTAAAATTGTTCAAGAGAATGACATCAGCTGATCAAAACGTATTCTAGGGAAAGAAGCTCTTACTCATATAAAGATGAAAATCATCACACAAGATTTAATACCTATAGTTAAGCCATATATCATTCCTTCAATTAGTGGGAAAGAAAGGAAATTAAAACTTCCTTTTTCTATTTCTACAATACTAGACATAGGATCAAACATAAATATATAATTTAAAATGTATAATAAATAATTAAGGCCATACAATATGAATGTACAATCTAATAAGTATCCCCCCAGAAATAACATTGTGTTTAATATACATATCAATACAATACTTGCGTATTCTGCTAGAAAAAAGAATACAAAAATTACAGCAGCATGTTCTGTCATGAATCCACTTACTAACTCAGATTCTGCTTCAGCAAGATCAAAAGGAGCTCTATTAGTTTCCGCTACAGAACCTATGAAAAATATAACGAATACAGGAAACAAAGGTAATAAAAATCATATAGCTCTTTGAGCTTCTATGTTAACAGTGAGGTTTAAGCTACCTGTCAAAAATATAACCAGCAGTATTGCTGAACTCAATATTAATTCATAGCTTATTAATTGTGCAGTACTTCTAAGCGAACCTAAAAAGGCGTATTTTGAGTTAGCAGATCATCCTGCTAATAATATCCCATAAGTAGCAAGCGAAGAAACTGCCAACATATACAGAATACCTAGATTAAAATCTCATATTGCCAGTCCAGGCCCATAAGGAACCACAGCATATCCTAATAATGAAAATATTAAGGTTATAATCGGACCAAGAAAGAACAATATTAGATTTGCTTGCGTAGGTGATATATATTCCTTTATAAGTAATTTAAGAGCATCAGCAAATGCTTGGAGAAGACCATAATATCCTACGATATTAGGACCTAATCTTCTTTGCATACTAGCCATAGTTTTTCTTTCGGCTACTGTTACAAAAGCTACAGTAAGAAGCACAGGCACACTAACCAATAATACCTCAATGACAGAAATAATTGTAGGAGAATAAATCATTTAAATAAGATAAGAGAATTAAAGCGTAAAACTAGTAATGCTTCATAACGAAATGATTTTTGCCAATTACACATTCAAAATTAATCTATTTTGTCATAAAAATAACAAATCTATTACTTAAAGAACCTTCTAACTATGGATCGTACATAAATAAACTATAAAATTAAACAGTTAACGACATTCGTCAGGTTTCTATATCTAACTTGTGTCTTAACAAATTACATATATATGCATAGTAAATTGATATTATTGAGCCAAATGGTTTAACTATATGTTAATTATGCTACTTTTTGTTTATGTTCATAAAGCATTATTATTTGTAGAAAAACGAACTACAACAAAACAATGCTTTTATCTTTATTAATATTTCTAATAATTTCGAATGCCGTTAGTTTAAGACGAGACAAATCTATATTATTTTCAAGAATTGTTATAAAAACTCTATTATTCACAAGCTTTATAGCATTAAATAACCTCTACGTAAATCCTTTAGAAAAAGGGATAGGAATCTACGGAGGGCTATTCAATGTTAATGCCCTAACTCAATCATTTAATATTTTCATATTTCTGATCAGTGCAGTTATACTTGTCTTAACAAGCTTTTACCCTAGAAAAGTCTATGTAAAAGAATTTTATTCATCTTTTTACAGGCTGTTTTCAAGTAAATTGTCCTATAATAAAAATCTAATTTCAAATAAGAATGGAGAGCAATTTCGTATAATTGAATATGCATTAATAATAGTATTTATTATATGTGGAGCAGTATTTTTAATAAGTACTGGAGATCTGATCTCTGTGTTCTTATCTATAGAACTGCAAAGCTATGGTTTGTACATATTATCTACCTTATATAGAGATTCAGAATCAGCTACTGCTAGTGGACTAACGTACTTTTTATTAGGAGGGTTATCGTCTTGTTTTATTTTGCTAGGTTCCGCATTGTTGTACGCAAATTCAGGTACTACTAATTTAGATAACATCTATGTTATATATTATATAACAGAAGACTTAATGTGATATGATCCCCTTTTTATAGATTTAGGGCTAATAATTCTTTTAGTAGGATTCCTGTTCAAAGTTAGTGCCGCACCATTTCATTTCTGATCTCCAGATGTATATGATGGTGTACCCACAGTAGTAACAACTTACATAGCTATTGTGCCAAAAATATCCATATTTGCTTTGTTTATAGATTTATTTGCACACATGATGTCATTCACAGATTCCTGAAGAGTGATATTCATATTAAGTAGCCTTTTATCCTTTATTATAGGTTCTGTATTAGGATTAACACAATCTAGAATAAAAAGGTTGTTTGCGTATAGTACGATAAGCCATGTAGGGTTTATATTACTAGGACTCTCTACAGACAATACAGAGTCAATGCAAGCCTGTATATTTTATATATTCCAATACACAATCGCAAATTTAAATGGTTTCCTCATACTATTGTCTATTGGGTTTTTCTTATATTTGTATGTTTACCAAGAAAACAATGATACCCGTTCTATCCGAGAAAGACTAGTAGATGAGAATAATTCACCTATTCAACTTATTAGTCAAATAAAAGGATACTTTTATATAAATTCTTTCATTTCAATAAGCTTGGCTATAACACTATTTTCATTTATAGGTATACCACCTATAGCAGGTTTTTTTGCTAAACAAATGATTCTAAGTGCTGCGCTAGACAAAAATCAAATATTTTTAACAGTGATTGCAATACTTACTAGTGTCATAGGGGCAGGTTACTATTTAAATCTAATAAAGCAGATCTTTTTCTATAAAAATGACTATAAGAAAAACTCTTCAATGGATAATATAACTTTGACAGCATATATAGTTAACCATAGTAACACTATGTCAAATGAAAATGAGGAAAGAATAGACGGAAAAGAAATAAACGAAACAAACAAAAGAAAATCTATTGGATTTAAACCTGATAATATTACTATAAATAGTGCACTCAGTAGTGCGATATCGATAATAACTTTATTGTTATCCTTATTTATATTTATTCCAGAAGAATGGTTTAATATTGTAAGTGTATTGACACTAACATTGTATAAATAATAAATGACAAGTCAAACGTTTTTCTTCATTTTCATACCTATACTAGCTATCATATTATTAGCAGTCAATTTAATACTCGCTCCTCATAACCCATACGAAGAAAAAGACAGTGCTTTTGAATGTGGTTTCCATTCATTCCTTGGACAAAACAGAAGTGAATTTAGTATATCGTTCTTCATATTCGCATTATTGTTTTTACTATTCGATTTAGAAATATTATTAGTATATCCGTATGTTGTTAGTGGTTATGTTAATGGAATCTTTGGTTTAATTATATTGTTAATATTCTTTATCATATTAACTCTTGGGTTTGCATTTGAATTAGGAAAAAATGCATTAACCATAGAAAGCAGACAAGTAAATTATTTATAATATATTATGTTAATAGTTTATTCGCTATAATGCAAATAAAAAAAAACGGCTATAGGTTAATGGTAGACCGTTCGTCTTCCAAACGATGTGTACCGATTCGAATTCGGTTGGCCGTAATATTTCATTCTTTGTAGTTTTAAATTACAACACTCTTTAATTTTTTTTTTCTGCAAAAATGTGAGCTATTAACTTAATTGGTAAAGAACTTTCTTGTCGAGAAAGTAGATATCGGATCGTAGCCGATATAGCTCGTTTGCTTGATAAAATATACCAATAAATTGAATTAGATTGCTCTTTTTTATGAATGTAACTGATAATGGAAAAGTCGCTATAGGTAAGGCAAGATATTTGCTAAATATTGTGTTCTAACACTTGGATGTTCAAATCATCTCTTTTCCGAAAAAGTAATTAGACATTAAAAAAAATAAAGAGTATAGTTTAATTGGCAAAATAGGAAGCTTCAAACTTCAAATTCTCAGTTCAAGTCTGAGTGCTCTTGATTATTAGTATATAAATAATAATAAGAGATTCCTTAACTTAATAGGTAAAGTGTACTTTTGATAAGAGTATGTTCGGTGTTCAAGTCATCGAGGAATCATATGTTGTGATAAAACATATTAATGCTTTATCTTTTAACCTAGAACTTCATTATGTACCAATTAAAATGATTTTCATTTAGAGAGAATTGGCCGAGTGGTTTATGGCGGTAAGCTTGAAACTTATTAGGTGTAAAAGCCGCATCCGTTCGAATCGGATATTCTCTGTTATTTATTTTATAAAACATGATTTATATTTAGTATAAATTACGGGTTAGAGCCGGGTTGGTTAGGCGCCTCATTTGGGTTGAGGAAAAGTTATGTTCGAATCATAATAACCCGAAACGTATTAATTAATCCTATTAATTTAACATTAATAATGTATTTAATATAGATCAACAATGTGTTTGATATGTAATGTTAAATTTCATCATTTTCTTTTTATAGATATGATGTAAAGTATATAAAGAAACTATTATGGATATGAAGCTGTATGTTAGGGAACAAGTGTGTTCAATAAATAAAAACATAAATTTAGGCAAGTACATAAACTATATATCCAATATTTTATGAAAAGCCCTATTTATTCTAGAATAAATTCAATATATAAATGAAGTAAATTGAAATATCTTATTAACTTCGAGAACAAAAATCAAATGAGATTTTAATTAAAAGCTTTTAAAGTAAAATGGAATAAGAAAGACTGTTTGAATTAAGGGAAACCTTTCTCTAAAGCTAAGTATAACATATAAGCGATAGCAAAAAGTACCGTAAGGGAAATATTTGAAATAGTAGTTTTATAAGCAGCTCAAGTAATGATTAAATTTACAACAAGAGTGTACCTTTTGCATAATGGGTCAGCAAGTTAAGGTTAGATGCAAGATGGTGAGATACACCATCCTAGATAAAGCAGTTATTAATTAATGATCAAGTATCTAATTTTAGACCCGAAGCCTAGTGATCTTACCATGATCAGAGTTATAAAAGCTCGAACGGGTTATCGTTGTAAAGATATCCGAAGAATTGTGGTAAGTTAGTGAAAGACAAATCTGACTAGGATAGCTGGTTTTCCGCGAAACCTATATAAGTAGGCGGTTTAAATTATATCATCGCAGGTATAGAATTGTGATCTCAGACAATTTGTGATTTATATCAATTTGTATATATTGGGGGATCGTGAAGATTTTATCAGTGAGGATTTGCTCTCAGAAGGGCGATGATAAATTTTAAGCTATCAGACATAGTACGATAAGGTTGTATGTCTAAAGGGAAACAGCCCAGAACAAGAGTTAAAGGTTCCAAAATTATTGTTAAGTGAAAAATAAGGAAGTATTTTTCAAATACAACCAGGAAATAGGCTTAGAAGCGGCCACTTTTTTAAGATCTCGTAACAGAGCACTGGTTTAATTCATGGGTTTTAGTCATGATAAGTTAAAAGCATCAAAGATTCAACGGATCTAAACAATATACCTAAACCTTGTCCATAAACAGATGTATTTATGGGGTAGCGGAACGTTGGGTGAATCTTGGACTTAACTTTTTAAAAAGTTAAGTAAATATTACTCTTACAATACATAAGTAGTTTAAATGAGATCATCCCAAGTGATAATGCTGACATGAGTAACGATAAAGGGATAACCCCTCGCCTTAAGCTTATGGTATTTTAATAACTATCGGCCTCTAAGTTTATTTATATTCTACAAATGTAGATAATGATGAGAAAAAGTCGTCTATGAGATACTAACCTTACATACAAAAGCAAGTAAGGTTCTGGAAAAATTTTATAAGATTACGTGACCGTACCTAAATACTACCACAAGTAAGCAAGTAGAGTATACAAAGGCGTTTGAGATAACAATCATTAAGGAACTCGGCAAAATGACTCCGTAACTTCGGAATATGGTGTGCCATTATTTTTGAATAATATCAATTAATAAGAGGAGACATAAAATGGTGTTGTACGACTGTTTAATTAAAACAAAGCACTTTGCATAAGATGAATAATCAAAGTATTGAGTGTGATTTCTGCCCAATGTTAGATGGTTAACGGATTTTTTTGACTTTAAGCAAGTTAGATTTTGAAGGAAACCCTAATCAATGGCGGCCTTAACTCTGAGGGTCCTAAGGTAGCGGAATACCTTGGCCGTTAAATGCGGTCTTGCATGAATGATTTAACGATACAACAGCTGTCTCAATGATTGTCTCAGTGAAATTGGAATAACTGTGCAGATACAGTTTACTTCTAGTTAGACGAGAAGACCCTATGCAGCTTTACTATTACTAGTTATTGGACATGATAAAACACGTTGTAGTGTATAAGGCAATTGAATAGATATAGTTGAAACACCTTTACTTAGTTTGTCATGTATTCTGTTATTAAAACATTAAAGAGTACGAGAAAGATGCACTCTAACTCGCCTTGTTAAAGGAAAAGTAGAGATGTGAAATGCATAGACAGTTGTGTCATGGTCTATGTAAATTAACTCGAACAGAACAAACTAAAACAGATGAGACAAGTAGGCATCTTAATTTGAAATTTAATAAAAGATACTAATAACTTATTCTTAAACCAAAACACTTTTCAATTTTGATTAATGTAATAAAATTCGCACAATTTTTTTTGTTGAGAAAACATTTGCTAGTAGATAGTTTATGCGGGGCACAGATCCCACAAAAAGTACCTGGGTGTATCCAAAGTTAATTCTGTATATTTGTTAACTAGTTATATCTAAATGACATATTTTATAATACAATTAACAACTAGGTGTATCATATAAGTTTTATGAAACATTCCTTTTTATTATTAGTTTGTAATAAATTATAATATTTTATCCAATTATTTTTCTATTAAGTTAGATTTATTTTTTATTTTTAAGTAAGATTTTAACTATATGGAAAATAGAGGTATATAAAACAGTGACTATAACTTTTATCTAAATACGTTAGAAATAATGCAAAAGATAGCACTGTTCTAGCCCGTTTTATCGTTGTGGTTATTTAACACAATGGTAAAGCGATATTTTCATTACCTTACAAGTTTAATGGCTTAATCTTGCTTTACTGTTTGACTTACATGTCTATCAGTCGCGTAAGCGGGGCATACGATCACAAGATGCATAAAGGAAAGGTCTTGGATTTTTGAAAAAGCTACGCTAGGGATAACAGGCTAATTGCGCCAGAGAGTACAAATTGAGTGCGCAGTTTGGCACCTCGATGTCGGCTTAGCTCATCCACATGAATGCAGGAGTCATGAAGGGTTCGACTGTTCGTCGATTAAAGAGCTACACGAGCTGGGTTAAATACGTCGTGAGACAGTATGGTTTCTATCTTCTAGAAGTAATTAGAGTCTAATAAGTATAGCCCCTTCGTACGAAAGGAGTTGGGTATATTAACCTCTGGTTTATCTGTTGTTTATGTGTATATTTAGTAAACCTATTATTAATAACAATATATAATTGCTTTTATATGTTTAACATAAGCACGGCAGTAAAGCCATGTTAGTTAATGATAAGTGCTGAATGCATATAGGCACGAAACTTACCTTAAGATACTCTTAAATATACGTAGTATATCACTACGAATTTTCATTATCATTTTTGAAAAGAAAATTGTATAGGCTTTGGCTCAAAGGATTTTAATGTCTTAAGGCACAAGGTACTAATTTTATTAAAAACTAAATACGACACTTATCACACATTAAAATTACTATTATTTTCATATTTGGCAACATGCATAATTTATATGCACATATTAACTAAGATATATTGATTTATATAAATAATAAAAGGATCTACTTAAAAAACACAAACATATTTACATAAGATATGGTACAAGCAGCAAAAATTATTGGAACAGGATTAGCTACAACAGGTCTTATAGGAGCTGGAGTCGGTATAGGAGTTGTATTTGGAGCTTTAATACTGGGTGTAGCAAGAAACCCATCTTTAAGAGGACAACTATTCTCTTATGCTATACTAGGTTTTGCTTTTTCAGAAGCTACAGGTTTATTTGCTTTAATGATGGCTTTCCTTTTATTATATGTTGCATAATAACAGCATACTATATTTATTTTTCGGCCATAAATAAATACAAAAAAAAATTTTTTGTTTACTTTATAAATATTTTTCCAAATAACTAGTATTAGTTACAATAGATAGTCTAGATAAAGTATTTTTAATAATGTATATTTAAACTATTATATACCATATTTTTATAGTTGAGTTTGATGATGGCTCTGATTGAACGCTATCCAAAAGCTTGACACATGCTAATTGTACGTTATTTTATAGCATATAAAGTAAAGTAGTGTAAAGGTGAGTATAAAATACTGTGTCTGCCTTAAAGTAAGGGAAAAAAATCCCTTATAGAGCATAATCAATATTAAATATAATATTCTATGTAAAAGAATAATGAATTATTTGCTTTAAGATGTTTATGGTGTTGTCAAGTAAGTAGTAGTTAAGGTAATTTCTTAGCTAGCTTTGACTTGTAGTTAAAACTGAGAGGTTTATTAACCACATTGGGTCTGAAAAAACCCCAATATGTATAGTACAGCAGTGAGGAATATTGGTCAATAGCCTAAAGGCTGAACCAGCTATTTGGAGGAATGTAATCGTTTTAACAACGTGCGCGCATTAATATCGGCGCGTATCAACTATGTTGAATAAAGTTCTGAATAGATAATTGATAATGACAAACTTCTGTTTATATTTCTTGACCAATGCTTGTGCCAGCAGTCGCGGCAACACAAGTAAGATTAGTGTTATTCATCTTTATTAGGTTTTAAAGCGTACCTAGACAGCATGTAACTTGTATGATAAAAGAAACTTGCTAGAGTTTTATATGAGAGGTAAATATTAGGACTATTGGTGGAGAGATAAAATTCTTTGATACTAATAGAATGTATAACGGCAAAAGCAACCCTCTATGTAGAAACTGACGTTAAAGGACGAAGGCTTGGGTAGCGAATAGGATTAGATACCCTAGTAGTCCAGGCAGAAAATTATGAATGTTATATGCTTGTTCTTTATGATAAAAATTTAAGCAAGTGTATAAATGAAAGTGTAAGCATTCCACCTCAAGAGTAATGTGGCAACACAGGAACTGAAATCATTAGACCGTTTCTGAAACCAGTAGTGAAGTATGTTATTTAATTCGATAACCCTCGAAAACCTTACCACAATTTGAATATCCTTTGCCTAAGCGAAGGTTACAAGCGTTGCACGGCTGTCTAAAGCTAATGTCGTGAGATTTTGGTTAGATCCATTAAATTAGCGTAATCCCTTGCTTTATTTATACAGTATGAAATAATAAAGTATCATTCTAGTATACCAGAATTGTGATGGGGAAGAAGACAAGTCATCATGACCTTAATATTGTGGGCTATAGACGTGCCACATATGTTTGTACAAAGAGAAACAAGAATGTAAATTTTAGGTAATCTTTAAAACAAAAATAAAATATGAATCGTAGTCTGAAACTCGACTACATGAATAAGGAATTACTAGTAATCGTGAATCACCACATCACGGTGGATTTAATCTCAGATAGGTACTAACCACTCGTCAGGCGCTGAAAGGAGTATGTGCAATAAGTTTGGTTTATGGATAATTTTACATACACATGTACTACATAAGATTTTTCCTTTTATTCAACGGAAGTGTAATCCTTATCTATTATACAAGGAAAAATAAATTAATATATTGCATGATAATATAGTGTAAACACAATTAGGTTATTTTTACTTCGTAACTAAAAAGTTACGAAAGAAAGAATTAAAACTTTAATCAATAAATCTTCGTATGTATGACTCCAATTGGTGTTAAGTCGAAATATGGTTCGTGTAGTAGAAATTGCACGGGTTTAATAAACATTAACAACTCCCCCCCCCCAAAAAACACAAAAATAGTTTATATATGTATTTATTGCGTTTTTTCACCTTTCTTGTCTATTTGACTTTAAAGTTAAATTGTAGTTTGCTTTATAGCCTTTATAGCTCAACGGTAGAGCGAGATACTGTTAATATCTTGATATATGTTCAATTCATATTAAGGGCTTATATCCAAAGACGGTTCTGTGTGCGAATATCTGTGTTTCCTGGTCACTCACAGAAATATCTAATAATATGGATGCAATATTCAAAATAAAAGCGTTCTGTGAATATAGCCCGGTTAGCATAAAAGTAATGCAACCGTTTTGTAATCGGTAGAAGTAAGTGCGATACTTGCACTGGGCTTTATAAGGTATATCGTTATTACATGCGGGTTGATGTAATAGTAACATAATAGGCTCATGACCTGTAATTGAAGGTGCAAATCCTTCGTCCGCATAACTTATAATAAAGAAAAGAAACAAATCAAGGTTATAGCTTAATTGGTAGAGCAAGCTGCTCATGATAGCTCAGATGAGTGTTCGACTCACTCTAGCCTTATCTTAATCACATATCCGAGTGCTGGAATTGGCAGACAGGGCGAACTTAAGCTTCGCTGATTTATTATCGTAAACGTTCAAGTCGTTTCTCGGATATTATCTCGCAATTTATTTATATTAGCGAATTATAATGGCATTACTGCAATATACAACAGACCCACTAGTCAAGAGGTTAAGACATAACGCTTTCACCGTTATATCCTGGGTTCAATCCCCAGGTGGGTTATTTAGTGTAACTTAAACATAATGCGGTAGCTGGAAGGGGATATAGTTTAATTGGTAAAACTGCGATTTTGCATATCGTTATTTTAGGATCGAGTCCTAATATCTCCACTTAAAAGCTCGAGAAGCTCAATCTGGTAGAGCGGAACTCTGAAGATGTTTAGGTTATAAGTTCAAATCTTATCTCGAGCAAAAATCCTGCCATAAAATCTAGTAGGAATATTAGGTTTTGATTTAATAAAGGAAAAATAGGTATGCTGGAATTCGCAGACAGGTTCCGTTTAGGCCGGAATGGTTTAATACCCGTACAAGTTCAAGTCTTGTTACCTATAAATTTTTATAGAGGTAAACCGTATCTAAACCTGTTAGGTAAACACACTAAGGTTTATATGTTGTAGACTAATCGGTAAGTCATAAATTTTTGGTATTTACTATTGGGTGTTCGAATCACTCCAACATAAACAAGGTAAGAGGTGGATATAGTTCAATAGGTAGAACAACTGTATGTGGAACAGTAAGTTTCCTGTTCAAGTCAGGATATTCACCCTAAGCATAAGTGTGTAATTAACAAGCAACTAGACCATTTTATATTATTAGCCAGGATAGTTCAATTGGTCAGAACATTAATTTCATGCATTAATAATGAGAATTCAAATTTCTCTCCTGGTTGGTATAAATTTGTTTTTCAGTTGTGTTAATCAATAAATTTACCTAATTTTAACAATCATAAGATTAAATAAAAGGAATTAGCTCAACTGGTGGAGCAACCGTTTTACACACGGAAGGTTAGGTGTTCGAGTCACCTATTCCTTAATAGAATCTGGCCAACTTAAACATTAAACATGTCTTGTTGAAATAAATATTAAAGGAAGGTTCCATTTGTTGGTATGATGGGTTGAGCTGTAAACTCAATAGCTGAGGCTGTCGAAGGTTCGATTCCTTTTCTTCCTAATAATACATTCGTTAAGATAATATATCAATAACAATTTTCTTAAATTATATAATTTTTTTCCTACAACAGCAAACATTATGTATTAAAATTAAAACGTGTTATCTCAATGGTTAGAGTATTGTGCTACGGACACAAAAGCTATAAGTTCAAGTCTTATACACGTTTATTACACATTGATTGTCTATATTTGCAATGATAACACAACTAAAATTTTTACAAACAGAGACATGTTTGTAGAAGGTTTACATTTTGATTGCAAATCAAATATATGGGGTTCAATTCCTCCTTGTCTCTTTTCTACTTTACTCCTACTAGCTTAATGGTAGAGCCGGATACTTCTAATATCTTGGTCCAAGTTCAAATCTTGGGTAGGAATTACTATATGTATAAAAAAAATATATTTATTTAAAATATGATTTGTTTAAACCTATAATGATTAATTTAATAAAGAACAATACATTTGTTGTTTGCGATGCACCAAAACCGTGAGGTATGTATTTTCAGGATAGTGCCAGTCCACAAATGGAGGCTTTGGCAGAATTACACGATAACATCATGTTTTATCTCGTAATAATATTATTTGCTGTGGATGAATAATGGTATCTATAATAAGAAACTACGTGAAAAATAGAATAAGTAATAAATATATCAATCATGGTACTTTAATAGAATTAATTTGAACAGTTACTCCAGCATTAATTTTAATATTGATAGCATTTCCTTCTTTCAAGCTGTTGTATCTTATGGACGAAGTTACAGATCCAAATTTAACAGTATTTGCTGAAGGCCATCAATGATATTGAAGTTATCAGTATCCTGATTTTCTGAGCGACGACAATGAAGAATTGGAATTTGATTCTTATCTAGTTCCTGAATCTGACTTAGAAGATGGAAAACTTAGAATGTTAGAAGTTGATAATAGAGTTATATTGCCAGAAATAACTCATACAAGATTTATCATTTCTTCTGGAGACGTAATACATTCATATGCTTGTCCGTCTTTAGGAATTAAGTGTGATGCTTATCCTGGAAGATTAAATCAAGTTTCAGTTCTTGTAAATAGGGAAGGAACATTTTTTGGGCAATGTTCAGAGATATGTGGTATATTACATAGTTCTATGCCTATTGTGATAGAATCTGTTTCATTAGAAAAATACTTATCTTGACTACAAGAACAATAGATGTTATTTATTAGAAAAACTTTAACTAGGTAAGTTATTAATGTGCTTATATTATAAACACCGAAATTAAAATTTAACTTTTAAGTAACAAATTGTATAAAAATTATAATACTCCTTTAGGTATATTACAATAAAAAAAATTAATAACGAAAGTATTATACTGTTTATTATACAGTATTTCTGCATACACAATTAAAACTAATTTTTAAAATAATACATTACTTTACGTTTTTAAAAACCAATGAGAATTTGAAAAAGCCATCCTTTAACTAGTTTAATTAACGAATACCTAGTAGATTCACCTCAACCTTCAAACCTAAGTTACTTATGAAATTTCGGTTCCTTATTAGGATTTTGTTTAGTAATACAAATAATAACAGGTGTAACACTAGCAATGCACTACAACCCTAGTGTATTAGAAGCGTTTTAATTCAGTAGAGCACATAATGAGAGACGTAAATAATGGATGATTAATTCGTTATCTACACTCAAATACAGCTTCAGCTTTCTTCTTTTTAGTGTATTTACATGTAGGAAGAGGGCTATATTATGGATCATATAGAGCACCAAGAACATTAACATGAATTATAGGTACTATAATACTTGTTTTAATGATGGCTACTGCATTCTTAGGATATGTGCTTCCTTATGGTCAAATGTCATTATGAGGAGCTACAGTTATAACTAACCTCTTGAGTGCTATTCCTTGAGTAGGAAAAGACATCGTGGAGTTTGTTTGGGGAGGTTTTTCCGTTAATAACGCAACACTTAACAGATTTTTTGCATTACATTTCGTTCTACCTTTTGTACTGGCTGCGTTAGTTATCATGCATTTGATTGCGCTACACGCCGGTGCAGGATCAGGTAATCCATTAGGTGTATCAGGTAATTATGATAGATTGCCATTTGCACCATACTTCATATTTAAAGATTTGATCACAATCTTTTTATTTATTATAGGGTTATCAGTATTCGTATTTTTCATGCCAAATGTATTAGGAGATAGTGAAAATTATGTTATGGCTAATCCAATGCAAACTCCTCCTGCAATAGTTCCTGAATGGTATTTACTGCCGTACTACGCAATATTGAGATCTATACCTAATAAATTGTTAGGAGTTATTGCCATGTTTTCTGCAATATTGATAATATTAGTAATGCCATTTACGGATCTAAGCAGAAGCAGAGGGTTACAATTTAGACCTTTAAGCAAAATAGCCTTCTATGTTTTCTTGGCTAATTTCTTAATCCTAATGCAACTAGGGGCCAAACATGTTGAATCTCCGTTCATAGAGTTTGGACAAATAAGTACAGTCTTGTATTTCTCACATTTCTTAATCATAGTTCCTTTAGTGAGCTTGTTTGAGAATAGTTTAATAGACTTACATATCAATAAAAAATCATAGTTGTTATACGCACATATATAAATAAAAAAGTAAAAAACACATTAAACATTTTTTCATATTAAAAAAAAAATAAAAAGAAAATGAATTTATCTTTAATATTGTTCTTGATAGGAGTATTAGGTTTTGTTCTAAATAGGAAAAATATTATACTAATGCTTATTTCTATTGAAATAATGTTATTAGCTATTACCTTTTTGATATTAATAGCTTCATTTAATTTTGATGATATTCTAGGCCAGATATATGCTACATACATTATCTCTATTGCTGGAGCAGAGTCAGCGATAGGGTTAGGGATATTGGTGGCATTTTATAGATTAAGAGGAAGTGTTGCAATAGAATTCAAATAATGTATTTAACTATAATAATATTACCTTTGTTAGGTTCAATAATTTCAGGATTTTTTGGTAGAAAAGTAGGTGTTACAGGATCTCAATTGATAACTTGTTCATTAGTGGTGATTACCACTATAATTTCTGTGTTATCTTTCATTGAAGTTGGTTTAAATAATACACCGGTTACTGTACAGCTTTTTAGGTGGGTAGACTCGGAATCATTAAATGTGTTATGAAGCTTTAGTTTTGACTCTCTAACCGTATCTATGTTAATACCCGTGTGATTGTTTCTTCTTTAGTACATATATATTCAATAGGGTACATGAGCCATGACCCTCATAATCAAAGATTCTTTAGTTACTTAAGCTTATTTACCTTTATGATGATCGTTTCTTGTAACATCAGACAATTATTTGCTTATGTTTGTAGGATGAGAAGGAGTAGGTGTATGTTCTTACTTACTCGTAAGTTTCTGATTTACTAGAATAGCAGCAAATCAAAGTTCTATCTCTGCTTTTTTAACGAATAGAGTGGGAGATTGTTTTCTAACTATAGGTATGTTTGCTATTTTATGATCATTTGGTAATATAGACTATTCCACTGTATTTTCTATAACACCTTTCATAGCTAGCAATGTTGTTACTCTAATTGGTATATGCTTGTTGATAGGTGCTATGGCAAAAAGCTCACAGATTGGATTACATGTGTGATTACCAATGGCTATGGAGGGGCCCACTCCTGTGTCGGCCTTAATTCACGCTGCTACAATGGTTACTGCAGGAGTGTATCTATTAATGCGTAGTTCACCTTTAATCGAATATAGTAACACAGCGTTATTATCTTGTTTATGAGTTGGAGCTATTACAACTGTGTTTAGTTCTCTTATTGGTTTATTCCAGCAAGACATTAAGAAAGTTATAGCTTACTCTACAATGAGTCAATTAGGTATGATGGTTATTGCAATAGGTTTGTCTTCTTATAATATAGCATTATTTCACTTAGTTAATCATGCTTTCTACAAAGGACTTTTATTCTTAGGTGCTGGTGCTGTGATACATGCTGTAGCAGACAACCAAGACTTCAGAAAATATGGAGGATTAAGACCTTTTTTACCTCTAACTTATTCAGTTATGCTTATAGCTTCACTAAGTTTGGTAGCGTTTCCATTTATGACAGGATTTTACTCTAAAGATTTTATACTTGAGTCAGCATATGGTCAGTTTTATTTCTCTAGTATAATCGTTTACTCTATTTCCACAATAGGTGCTATGTTTACTACGTTATATTCAGTTAAAGTCCTATATATGGACCTTTTTAACCAATCCTAATGGACCGTTTATAAACTATAAACATGTTCATGAAAGTGATATATTCATGAGTACACCTCTTATAATATTAGCACTGTTTTCAGTATTTTTTGGTTATGTTACTAAAGATATATTCATAGGGCTAGGTTCTAATTTCTTTGTAGATAATAGTTTGTTCATTCATCCTTCTCACGAAATAATGCTAGATACCGAATTTGCTGTACCTACATTTTTTAAAATTTTACCCCTAATACTAACTTTAGTATTAAGTATCTTTTCTATAATCTTTCTAGAGTTTGTGCCTAAAACATTGATTATTTTTAACTTATCTAGTATAGGATATAACATTTATGGTTTTTTCAGTCAGCGTTTTTTAATTGAACTGTTCTACAATAAATATATAACAGATTTTATTTTAAAACTAGGAGGACAAACAACCAAAGTGATAGATAAAGGTTCTATTGAATTAATTGGGCCATACGGACTAGAAAAGGGATTAGTAACTTTAAGTAGAAGCATGGCTAACTTAGACACAGGAGTTATCACATCCTATGCATTGTATATATTAGTAGGATTAATATTTTACATATTAATGCTCTACTCGTACACGATTGACAACAATATTATTATCATAGCAATATTTGCATTATTAACAATTATAAAAAATTATATAATATAATATATTATAAACTTAGATTTTGCAGGTTAAACAGTTAATTTAAAGGCTACAAGCTCATTATATACGGTACTTTTTTTTATATGATTATGTAGATGTGATGTTTATGATCCTCAGTAATAAACTGATAAAAATAAAAACAACCATACTACATCTACAAAGTGTCAATACAGTATACCAGATTCCATACCTAGATGGTGGTTCTCAGTTAAATGATAGGCTAGTAAACGTCAAAACCCTACAGCTAAGAAGATAGTCCCAATTATGACATGTAATCCATGAAATCCTGTACCAAAATAGAAACATGAACCAAATGCACCATCTGTTAGTGTAAATGAAGAAACTGAATATTCTACTGCTTGACAAGCAGTGAACACAAAGGCTAGTATTATAGTAAATATTGCTCCATATAAAGCCCCATTTCTATTACCTTGTATCAACGAATGATGAGAATATGTGATTGTTACACCAGATCCTAACAGGATTACGGTATTTAATAAAGGCAATTCAAAAGCATTAATTGCCTCTACACCCATAGGAGGCCATTGAGCTCCTAGTTCTACAGTAGGTGATAATGCACTATGAAAGTATGCTCAGAATATAGCTAGGAAAAATAAAACCTCTGACACTATAAATAAAGCTACTCCCATATTTAAGCCTCTTTGCACAGCTAGAGTATGGTTACCTAGATAAGTTCCTTCTGAGATTACATCTCTGAATCAAAAAAACATGCTTGATAACAATAATATAAAAGCAAAAAATAATGAATATCCTGCGTGTTCAAAATTATGCATGGTCAATACTCCTGAAGTAGTTAAGGTTAGTAAACTAATACAAGTGTATATTGGTCAAGGAGAAGGAGATACTAAATGAAAAGGATGTCCTTGAAAAGCACTTCTATTAAGATTTGACATTTCTTTATTTTATAAAAAGTTTTCTTATTAATACATGCAAAATATAACGTTTACATAACGTTTTTTAATATACCGTTTGACATAAAGTCATCCAATTTAAATATAGTAGTTTTTTTTGTTTCAACATAAGGTTACATAATCGTTTTAGTCGATGTACATACACACTTACATGTATTTTATAATAACTTCTATAAATGAAACATATGGGACACAAACAAGCTAATTCTAGTTATTATAGATAAAACTAAAAAAAAACTTCATAGAAACCTAATATTTCAGTTTAATACCACAAAGTATTATTAGATTTTCTGTTAAATATAAAGGTTTTAACCTTTATTTATCTATTTACAAAGTAGTAGACTTTACTATAATTTATTTGTTTACTCTGTTAGATAATGTTCAGATTCTACATGAATAAATAAATAGCTATTTTAAATATGTGTCCCGTTATACGGAACGCGATATACATTGGGCATGAAAAAGGAATACGGAATAGGGAATAAGTATAGACAGTATACAACACTTATTAACTAAATAAATTGTTTTTTATTTATTCACAGTATAATATTGCTTTGTGTAGAAAAATTATAGAAATTAGTGTAACTCTAACGCATCCTTAATATAAGAACAAGATAGTACTACAAATACTTGAGCTTGTATAAAAGCAATTCCTAGCTCTAGACCAGAGAATGCTATTATAAATGCTAGAGGGAATAAACCTAAAAAGAAAAATACAAGCCCTGAAGTCATTATATTATAAGTGAACCCACTCAGGATGTTTAAAAGCATGTGACCTGACAGTATATTTGCTGCTAATCTTAGACCTAGTGAAACATTTCTAGCTAAGTAGGAAATAAATTCAATTAATACTAGTAAAGGTAATAAACCTAATGGGCAACCAGCAGGAACAAAAAGAGAAAAGAATTCTAAACCATGTTTGCTTAGTCCTAGGATTGTTGCACCTAGTACAACTGTGAAACTAAGTGAGAAAGTTAGAATAAAATGGCTAGTAGAAGCAAAACTATAAGGCACCATACCAATTAAATTATTTATTAAGATAAATACAAATAAAACATATATGAAAGGAAAATATATTTGACCTTTTTTTCTCATTTATTTGGCTTACTACTATGTTATGAACAGTAGCATAAACAGACTCTT
Source organism: Bretschneidera sinensis (assembly GCA_023935145.1). Taxonomy (NCBI): domain Eukaryota; kingdom Viridiplantae; phylum Streptophyta; class Magnoliopsida; order Brassicales; family Akaniaceae; genus Bretschneidera; species Bretschneidera sinensis. The sequence goes on along the minus strand of JALCZK010000299.1, from coordinate 11,976 downwards.
GACCTATCGATCAAGAATTAGATACTATTTTACCGTTATTTGTAGACATAAGACTTAATATGAATACCAAGTATCCCCCTAATGTTAAATATAATCCTATATTAGTTAAAGATAAAGATAAATTACCTAGTATGGGGGGCATTTAAACTTATTAAATCTCTAATTTCAAACTGATCTAGTGGGCTCATTATATTAAAAAAAGAATTCATGATGAATAGAAAATAAATAATAATTGAATTTTTTTTTATGTCACAGATATGTAAATTTAATTTTTCTCAGAAATAAACAATACAAACTACAAGCAAATGTGGCTTTGGTATTTATAAATAAAAATTATCCTGATTATTATGAAAAATACAATAATAAACAATAATTTACTGTTTTATAGTAATTAATATAGAACCTATCATAGCTAGTAGTAATATTATTGACGTTAATATCAACCACAAAGGATAGTTAGTATATATAATGTTTCCAATGCTAGTTATATGGAATGTTTCTGCTAATCTCAAATCTCAGGAATGGGAAGTTACGAAAAATAAATCGTTTAAGTCATAACCTATGTATGTGTAATTATTATCAAAATCCATATATGGCTGAATCTCACCTTTTAAATCTACATAGTTTTTCTTAAAAAGATTGAAACCTCCAACCATCATAGCAGGCATACCTACTGCTCTAGGAAATAATTGATTAATGTTAACAAATACACCTATCATGATGGCCAAGGGTATACTATTGCTATTATCAGTCACGAGTTCAGATATTCTCACATTGATTAACATCAGTATAAATAAAAAAAGTATTGAAACTGCTCCTACATATACTAATAAATAAGGACAAACCTATGAAATTTAATACCTAACATCATTAAGTAACCTGCTATGCTCATAAATAAACCTATCAGGAATAAAACTGATACAATAGGGTTCTTACTTATAATAACTAAAATTCCACATAACACTGCTATTATAGATATAACATTTAAAATATTATAGTTGAAATTATTAGTTATTATCTCATTTAAAATAAATAGATTAGACATGTGGTAAATAATTGTATTGTTTTTCATAGTTGAAGTAAATCCTCGCTATTATTTGAAAGGCACAAAAACGTAAAATATATAAAAGCAATTTATATACTAAGTTAGTACAGAATTGAAAAGAAAGCGAATACTTAACTGATATATAAATAAACAAGCACATAATAAACCTAATATAGATGAATAGAAATAATGAATTAACTATGTATTACTGTATTCCTTCATTGCTCTTATTATTCCTTGATCTGTGTAATGTTTATCATATAGAACAATAGTGAATGGACGAAAAGGATTTGTTCTAATTGCAACAGCATATTGGTTATTATAGTACGCTCCAAAGGAGTAAAAGGTACATTCATATGTGCCATTGCATGGTTTATAGTTAAACCCCCGTTAGGCATTGTATTACTTTGTTGAAAATGATTTAATGCTAGCATGGCTCCTCGCTCTAATCTCCTGCAAACAGATGCCCATTGTAAAGGGTCAGCACCTATATCAAGCCTCACCAATATATTTGGATTTAGGCACAATGCAAAACCAGAATACCCGTATATAGAAGACAGTGATATATTGTAACCCCATCCTATAATCAATATATGAAAAATCCACCCAACAGCTAGTATAATAACAGGTACTAATGTTAACGAAAAAATACTATCAAAATTTCTCCCTTCAGAGAAATTGTAAAGAACGTTAAATATAAGAAATTGTATGGATGTAATAACAAAACATCAACAACTTAGCCCAAGCACCATTAAAAATAGTTTAGGAGGAAGCAAAATAATAAAACTAACTACTAGAAATATTAGAACTTTTTTAATATTTAATAGACTGCTTTGTAGAGGTAAACTAGCAAAAGCATGAGGCTTTAGGAGGACTGTTTAAAGCTCACTCTAGACTGCTATATGCTCTGTTTAAAAAATGTTGTAAATAATCCGTGAAAAATTGAGGCATTGATCATGGATATCTAGAAACACTTTTTCCTTTACTAGCTGTTTGTATAAAATATCTAAAAATAATACTGTGGCTACTACAGAAACGATAGAACCTATACTACTTATTAAATTTCATCCTGCAAAAGCATCAGGGTAGTCGCTTATTCTTCCTTGGCATACCTTGCAGACCTAAAAAATGCTGAGGGAAGAAAGTCAGCACCTACAAACAATATTCAGAAATGTACTTTTCCTAACAGTTTGTTGTAATCCAGACCTAGCATTTTTGGTATTCAGAAGTATCAGGCACTAAATAGTGCAAATACAGCACCCATACTCAGAACGTAATGGAAGTGGGCCACCACATAATATGTGTCATGGAAAGCTATATCTAATGAAGCATTTGCTAATATAACTCCACTCAATCCTCCAATAGTAAACATAAATACAAATCCTAGAGCGAACAACATTGATGGTGTTAACTGGATAGATCCTCCATAACAAGTTGCTAATCAACTGAATATTTTAATTCCAGTAGGAACTGCGATGATGAGAGTAGCAGCAGTAAAGTATGCACGAGTATCTACGTCTAATCCTACACTGTACATATGATGACTTCAAACCACAAAACCTAACACACCTATCGACATCATGGCATATACCATACCTAAATATCCGAAGATAGTTTTGTTAGAACTAGCGGAGATAGTTGTACTAATAACACCAAATCCTGGTATTATAAGAATGTAAACTTCCGGATGACCAAAGAATCAAAATAAATGTTGATATAATATAGGATCTCCACCTCCTGCAACCTCAAAGAAAGATGTGTTAAAGTTTCTATCAGTTAAAACCATTGTTATACCTCCGGCTAGAACAGGAAGTGACAATAATAGTAGTACAGCTGTTACTACCACAGCTCAACCAAACAAGGCTAATTTGTGTAATCTTATACCAGGGGCTCTCATGTTTAATATTGTTGTAATGAAATTCATTGCTCCTAATAAACTACTTATACCCGAAAGATGAAGAGCGAATATAGCTAGATCTACACTAGGTCCGCTATGACTTTGTATTCCTGATAATGGAGGATATAAAGTTCATCCTGTACCTGCTCCATTTTCAATTATGTTAGCAAATACAAATAAGATTAAACTAGGAGGAAGTAGTCAAAAGCTAATATTGTTTAATCTTGGAAATGCCATATCTGGTCCTCCTACTAATAATGGAAGCAAGAAGTTACCAAACCCTCCTATCATAGCAGGCATAATCATGAAAAATATCATAATTATTGCATGTGCAGTAATTATACTATTATATAATTGATTATCTGCAATATATTGTACTCCAGGCCCAGATAATTCTAGTCTAATTAATACAGAAAACGCTGTACCGAGTAATCCTGAGAACAGGGCAAAAATTAGATATAAAGTTCCTATGTCTTTTGCATTACTTGATAAAAATCAACGTTCTCATCACATCGATATATCAGAGCTTGAAAAGTCTATTCTTCTCTGACTTTGCCCCAGACCTAATTGCATACCGTTATCTAATATCTGGTTATAGTTAGAAGTAATATGTTATGTAAATTTGAGTGTTTAGAAAAATATAATTTATAAAAAAACCCTTAGATAGGATTAACTATATTCATTTAAGGTATAAAATTCACCATAGTGACTTAAACCTTAAATATATTATCTACAACACTATATAATGTCAAATGTATTGTATGGTATATTGTTATATAAACGAAGATATAACTTATTTATTAAGAGCTATAAGATTTGAACTTATATAATAATGATTAAAAGTCACATGCTTTACCTTTAAGCTAAGCTCTCTTTAATAACCTATATAAAAGGGATTTCCTTTTTATAATTTAAGTATAATATATTAAGGAAGAAACAGAATAATGTAAACCATCTAATATAGGTACAGGATATACCCCAAATACAACAGTAAATATAACTAATATTAATAATATATTAAATTCCCGTTTACTTAAATCTGGTACATTGAATTTAAAGAATTTAGAGAATGAACCTGCAAAAGCTATTCTATTAAACATATAAATAGTGTATCCAGCACTAAAAATAATAGAAGAGCTAGCAAATACACCTAACAGAGGTAGCCTTTCAAAAGTCCCATATAAACTCATAAATTCACCAATGAAATTAAGAGATAAAGGTGTCCCGGCGTTTCCTAAACAAAGGATAAAGAATAATATAGAAAATAAAGGCATCAATTGTGCTATACCTCTATAGAAAGTTATTAGTCTAGTAGAAGATCTATCGTACAATACACCTCCAGCACATATGAATAAACCAGAAGAAACAAAACCATGGGCCAGTCCTAATATGATTCCTCCTTCGATACCTTGTATACTGTTACTAAACACTCCTAAAAGATATACAGCAGCATGTGACACAGAACTATAAGCAATAAGCTCTTTTACATCTATCGTTCTCAAAGTACTAAAGCTTGCATATATTATTGTGACAACCCCAATAACATAAACCATCGGAGTAAAGTACATGTATGCTTTAGGCAATAGCGGTAATATTAGTCTTAGCACACCATACAAACTAAGTTTTAAGACTATCCCAGCAAGAATGATACTCCCTCCTAAGGGTGATTCAACATGTGCCTTTAAAAGTCAAGAATTCAAAAATATAGTAGGTGTTTTAACAGCAAAAGCTATAAATATTCCACAGAACAATATTATCTGCGTATAAAAATTAAAATTTGTTTTATATAGTGCGTCAAAATCTGTAGTTCCCATTATAGAGGACATAGTGAGTATAGACAGAAGCAAGAATAATGAGCCTAGTAATGTGTACAAAAACAAATAGAAACTAGCTCTCACTCTGTTGCTAGATCCAAATATTCCTATCAACACGAACAAGGGAGGAAGTATACTTTCAAAAAAGATATAAAACAGTAGTATATCTAATACAATGAATACCCCAAGCAACAATGTTTCTAACAATAATATTATAATAAGATACGATTTTATGTTTTCTGATATTGAGCTTCAATTTGATAGTAATGATATAGGCATTATTATTGTAGTTAAAAGAACAAAATATATGGATATACCGTCCACTCCTAGATAGAAGTCAAAACTGCTAATATTATGATACTCCTGTACAAATTGGAATTGATTGCTACTAAAATTGAAGAGTGTAAATATCAGTAAAGAAATGAAAAGATTTATCACAGACGTTGTTAAAGCAATGGCTTTACTAAATCTTAAATTTTTAGAGTGATCGGAGATAGTAGATATAATGAATATACCAATAATAGGCACTAATAATAATAACATAAGTAACATTCGAAAATTATAATAGATTAATAAATCTCCCTCTTGCACAATCATATAAAAGTTTGAACATTGTGACAATACATTTACTTGTGTATTTCTAATTACATTTTTCTATATCTGTAAGTCCGGTCTTACTTGTAACTTATTTATAATTGTTTTTAAAATAAACAAATATTACTTGGTATTATTTCAAAACTATATATAATACAAGGAACTATTATAATAAAAGCTATTACTACTGGTAGTAAAATTGTTCAAGAGAATGACATCAGCTGATCAAAACGTATTCTAGGGAAAGAAGCTCTTACTCATATAAAGATGAAAATCATCACACAAGATTTAATACCTATAGTTAAGCCATATATCATTCCTTCAATTAGTGGGAAAGAAAGGAAATTAAAACTTCCTTTTTCTATTTCTACAATACTAGACATAGGATCAAACATAAATATATAATTTAAAATGTATAATAAATAATTAAGGCCATACAATATGAATGTACAATCTAATAAGTATCCCCCCAGAAATAACATTGTGTTTAATATACATATCAATACAATACTTGCGTATTCTGCTAGAAAAAAGAATACAAAAATTACAGCAGCATGTTCTGTCATGAATCCACTTACTAACTCAGATTCTGCTTCAGCAAGATCAAAAGGAGCTCTATTAGTTTCCGCTACAGAACCTATGAAAAATATAACGAATACAGGAAACAAAGGTAATAAAAATCATATAGCTCTTTGAGCTTCTATGTTAACAGTGAGGTTTAAGCTACCTGTCAAAAATATAACCAGCAGTATTGCTGAACTCAATATTAATTCATAGCTTATTAATTGTGCAGTACTTCTAAGCGAACCTAAAAAGGCGTATTTTGAGTTAGCAGATCATCCTGCTAATAATATCCCATAAGTAGCAAGCGAAGAAACTGCCAACATATACAGAATACCTAGATTAAAATCTCATATTGCCAGTCCAGGCCCATAAGGAACCACAGCATATCCTAATAATGAAAATATTAAGGTTATAATCGGACCAAGAAAGAACAATATTAGATTTGCTTGCGTAGGTGATATATATTCCTTTATAAGTAATTTAAGAGCATCAGCAAATGCTTGGAGAAGACCATAATATCCTACGATATTAGGACCTAATCTTCTTTGCATACTAGCCATAGTTTTTCTTTCGGCTACTGTTACAAAAGCTACAGTAAGAAGCACAGGCACACTAACCAATAATACCTCAATGACAGAAATAATTGTAGGAGAATAAATCATTTAAATAAGATAAGAGAATTAAAGCGTAAAACTAGTAATGCTTCATAACGAAATGATTTTTGCCAATTACACATTCAAAATTAATCTATTTTGTCATAAAAATAACAAATCTATTACTTAAAGAACCTTCTAACTATGGATCGTACATAAATAAACTATAAAATTAAACAGTTAACGACATTCGTCAGGTTTCTATATCTAACTTGTGTCTTAACAAATTACATATATATGCATAGTAAATTGATATTATTGAGCCAAATGGTTTAACTATATGTTAATTATGCTACTTTTTGTTTATGTTCATAAAGCATTATTATTTGTAGAAAAACGAACTACAACAAAACAATGCTTTTATCTTTATTAATATTTCTAATAATTTCGAATGCCGTTAGTTTAAGACGAGACAAATCTATATTATTTTCAAGAATTGTTATAAAAACTCTATTATTCACAAGCTTTATAGCATTAAATAACCTCTACGTAAATCCTTTAGAAAAAGGGATAGGAATCTACGGAGGGCTATTCAATGTTAATGCCCTAACTCAATCATTTAATATTTTCATATTTCTGATCAGTGCAGTTATACTTGTCTTAACAAGCTTTTACCCTAGAAAAGTCTATGTAAAAGAATTTTATTCATCTTTTTACAGGCTGTTTTCAAGTAAATTGTCCTATAATAAAAATCTAATTTCAAATAAGAATGGAGAGCAATTTCGTATAATTGAATATGCATTAATAATAGTATTTATTATATGTGGAGCAGTATTTTTAATAAGTACTGGAGATCTGATCTCTGTGTTCTTATCTATAGAACTGCAAAGCTATGGTTTGTACATATTATCTACCTTATATAGAGATTCAGAATCAGCTACTGCTAGTGGACTAACGTACTTTTTATTAGGAGGGTTATCGTCTTGTTTTATTTTGCTAGGTTCCGCATTGTTGTACGCAAATTCAGGTACTACTAATTTAGATAACATCTATGTTATATATTATATAACAGAAGACTTAATGTGATATGATCCCCTTTTTATAGATTTAGGGCTAATAATTCTTTTAGTAGGATTCCTGTTCAAAGTTAGTGCCGCACCATTTCATTTCTGATCTCCAGATGTATATGATGGTGTACCCACAGTAGTAACAACTTACATAGCTATTGTGCCAAAAATATCCATATTTGCTTTGTTTATAGATTTATTTGCACACATGATGTCATTCACAGATTCCTGAAGAGTGATATTCATATTAAGTAGCCTTTTATCCTTTATTATAGGTTCTGTATTAGGATTAACACAATCTAGAATAAAAAGGTTGTTTGCGTATAGTACGATAAGCCATGTAGGGTTTATATTACTAGGACTCTCTACAGACAATACAGAGTCAATGCAAGCCTGTATATTTTATATATTCCAATACACAATCGCAAATTTAAATGGTTTCCTCATACTATTGTCTATTGGGTTTTTCTTATATTTGTATGTTTACCAAGAAAACAATGATACCCGTTCTATCCGAGAAAGACTAGTAGATGAGAATAATTCACCTATTCAACTTATTAGTCAAATAAAAGGATACTTTTATATAAATTCTTTCATTTCAATAAGCTTGGCTATAACACTATTTTCATTTATAGGTATACCACCTATAGCAGGTTTTTTTGCTAAACAAATGATTCTAAGTGCTGCGCTAGACAAAAATCAAATATTTTTAACAGTGATTGCAATACTTACTAGTGTCATAGGGGCAGGTTACTATTTAAATCTAATAAAGCAGATCTTTTTCTATAAAAATGACTATAAGAAAAACTCTTCAATGGATAATATAACTTTGACAGCATATATAGTTAACCATAGTAACACTATGTCAAATGAAAATGAGGAAAGAATAGACGGAAAAGAAATAAACGAAACAAACAAAAGAAAATCTATTGGATTTAAACCTGATAATATTACTATAAATAGTGCACTCAGTAGTGCGATATCGATAATAACTTTATTGTTATCCTTATTTATATTTATTCCAGAAGAATGGTTTAATATTGTAAGTGTATTGACACTAACATTGTATAAATAATAAATGACAAGTCAAACGTTTTTCTTCATTTTCATACCTATACTAGCTATCATATTATTAGCAGTCAATTTAATACTCGCTCCTCATAACCCATACGAAGAAAAAGACAGTGCTTTTGAATGTGGTTTCCATTCATTCCTTGGACAAAACAGAAGTGAATTTAGTATATCGTTCTTCATATTCGCATTATTGTTTTTACTATTCGATTTAGAAATATTATTAGTATATCCGTATGTTGTTAGTGGTTATGTTAATGGAATCTTTGGTTTAATTATATTGTTAATATTCTTTATCATATTAACTCTTGGGTTTGCATTTGAATTAGGAAAAAATGCATTAACCATAGAAAGCAGACAAGTAAATTATTTATAATATATTATGTTAATAGTTTATTCGCTATAATGCAAATAAAAAAAAACGGCTATAGGTTAATGGTAGACCGTTCGTCTTCCAAACGATGTGTACCGATTCGAATTCGGTTGGCCGTAATATTTCATTCTTTGTAGTTTTAAATTACAACACTCTTTAATTTTTTTTTTCTGCAAAAATGTGAGCTATTAACTTAATTGGTAAAGAACTTTCTTGTCGAGAAAGTAGATATCGGATCGTAGCCGATATAGCTCGTTTGCTTGATAAAATATACCAATAAATTGAATTAGATTGCTCTTTTTTATGAATGTAACTGATAATGGAAAAGTCGCTATAGGTAAGGCAAGATATTTGCTAAATATTGTGTTCTAACACTTGGATGTTCAAATCATCTCTTTTCCGAAAAAGTAATTAGACATTAAAAAAAATAAAGAGTATAGTTTAATTGGCAAAATAGGAAGCTTCAAACTTCAAATTCTCAGTTCAAGTCTGAGTGCTCTTGATTATTAGTATATAAATAATAATAAGAGATTCCTTAACTTAATAGGTAAAGTGTACTTTTGATAAGAGTATGTTCGGTGTTCAAGTCATCGAGGAATCATATGTTGTGATAAAACATATTAATGCTTTATCTTTTAACCTAGAACTTCATTATGTACCAATTAAAATGATTTTCATTTAGAGAGAATTGGCCGAGTGGTTTATGGCGGTAAGCTTGAAACTTATTAGGTGTAAAAGCCGCATCCGTTCGAATCGGATATTCTCTGTTATTTATTTTATAAAACATGATTTATATTTAGTATAAATTACGGGTTAGAGCCGGGTTGGTTAGGCGCCTCATTTGGGTTGAGGAAAAGTTATGTTCGAATCATAATAACCCGAAACGTATTAATTAATCCTATTAATTTAACATTAATAATGTATTTAATATAGATCAACAATGTGTTTGATATGTAATGTTAAATTTCATCATTTTCTTTTTATAGATATGATGTAAAGTATATAAAGAAACTATTATGGATATGAAGCTGTATGTTAGGGAACAAGTGTGTTCAATAAATAAAAACATAAATTTAGGCAAGTACATAAACTATATATCCAATATTTTATGAAAAGCCCTATTTATTCTAGAATAAATTCAATATATAAATGAAGTAAATTGAAATATCTTATTAACTTCGAGAACAAAAATCAAATGAGATTTTAATTAAAAGCTTTTAAAGTAAAATGGAATAAGAAAGACTGTTTGAATTAAGGGAAACCTTTCTCTAAAGCTAAGTATAACATATAAGCGATAGCAAAAAGTACCGTAAGGGAAATATTTGAAATAGTAGTTTTATAAGCAGCTCAAGTAATGATTAAATTTACAACAAGAGTGTACCTTTTGCATAATGGGTCAGCAAGTTAAGGTTAGATGCAAGATGGTGAGATACACCATCCTAGATAAAGCAGTTATTAATTAATGATCAAGTATCTAATTTTAGACCCGAAGCCTAGTGATCTTACCATGATCAGAGTTATAAAAGCTCGAACGGGTTATCGTTGTAAAGATATCCGAAGAATTGTGGTAAGTTAGTGAAAGACAAATCTGACTAGGATAGCTGGTTTTCCGCGAAACCTATATAAGTAGGCGGTTTAAATTATATCATCGCAGGTATAGAATTGTGATCTCAGACAATTTGTGATTTATATCAATTTGTATATATTGGGGGATCGTGAAGATTTTATCAGTGAGGATTTGCTCTCAGAAGGGCGATGATAAATTTTAAGCTATCAGACATAGTACGATAAGGTTGTATGTCTAAAGGGAAACAGCCCAGAACAAGAGTTAAAGGTTCCAAAATTATTGTTAAGTGAAAAATAAGGAAGTATTTTTCAAATACAACCAGGAAATAGGCTTAGAAGCGGCCACTTTTTTAAGATCTCGTAACAGAGCACTGGTTTAATTCATGGGTTTTAGTCATGATAAGTTAAAAGCATCAAAGATTCAACGGATCTAAACAATATACCTAAACCTTGTCCATAAACAGATGTATTTATGGGGTAGCGGAACGTTGGGTGAATCTTGGACTTAACTTTTTAAAAAGTTAAGTAAATATTACTCTTACAATACATAAGTAGTTTAAATGAGATCATCCCAAGTGATAATGCTGACATGAGTAACGATAAAGGGATAACCCCTCGCCTTAAGCTTATGGTATTTTAATAACTATCGGCCTCTAAGTTTATTTATATTCTACAAATGTAGATAATGATGAGAAAAAGTCGTCTATGAGATACTAACCTTACATACAAAAGCAAGTAAGGTTCTGGAAAAATTTTATAAGATTACGTGACCGTACCTAAATACTACCACAAGTAAGCAAGTAGAGTATACAAAGGCGTTTGAGATAACAATCATTAAGGAACTCGGCAAAATGACTCCGTAACTTCGGAATATGGTGTGCCATTATTTTTGAATAATATCAATTAATAAGAGGAGACATAAAATGGTGTTGTACGACTGTTTAATTAAAACAAAGCACTTTGCATAAGATGAATAATCAAAGTATTGAGTGTGATTTCTGCCCAATGTTAGATGGTTAACGGATTTTTTTGACTTTAAGCAAGTTAGATTTTGAAGGAAACCCTAATCAATGGCGGCCTTAACTCTGAGGGTCCTAAGGTAGCGGAATACCTTGGCCGTTAAATGCGGTCTTGCATGAATGATTTAACGATACAACAGCTGTCTCAATGATTGTCTCAGTGAAATTGGAATAACTGTGCAGATACAGTTTACTTCTAGTTAGACGAGAAGACCCTATGCAGCTTTACTATTACTAGTTATTGGACATGATAAAACACGTTGTAGTGTATAAGGCAATTGAATAGATATAGTTGAAACACCTTTACTTAGTTTGTCATGTATTCTGTTATTAAAACATTAAAGAGTACGAGAAAGATGCACTCTAACTCGCC
>JALCZK010000298.1:0-40196 GCA_023935145.1 Bretschneidera sinensis | reverse complement strand
CTCAAAACTCTCGCCGCGAGTCAGTACAAAAAATGGTATCACGTTCCCTGGTCCGATGCGTTACAGATGCAGGTCTAACAATGTCAGAGCCTCAACCTGGGGGCAGCACCTCCGTCTCCGGTCGCGGCCTCCTAGCCCTAAGCGGCAAAGGCCTTCTCCACCAAATCCACCTTAAAACCGGCGACGAATACGTCGTCCACCCTATTAACATCGTCGCTTACAGCATCATGCAACATCCACCTCAGCCCTATAGATTTCAAGCCAGTAGCCTACGGTTTCAGATACCAAATCCAGTGTCCCGGCTGCCGGATACGAGGTTCTGGCGAACAATGAGAGAAACTACTGTGTGGAGATTTGTGGGGAATGCGGTTTTCTATGTTAGGACGTGGAGTCGTCGGACGATCTGGGGCGATAGGGTGAGGGCCACCCGCTGTGCTTAAGAATGGGGTTTGTTGAGCATCGGATACTGACGTCCTTCTTAGCTTTTCTTCACTTTAAGGGTCCGGCCACCATCCTTCTACAATCTCGCGCCGGCCGGCTGAGCGATGTCCTGACTTCGCGTGATGTCAACGAGATACGGACGCGCCTGCAGGGGCGGTACCCACAGCTCTGTCACAAACTTCATCTTCGAGAACGGCAGCAGAAGCAGGAACCTCGGTGGCGCAGCCGCGAGGCGCGGAAGCCGCTTTGCCAACCCTAAACTACCGCGACCGTGGGCCGTGAGGGACTGTGAAGTTCGATGATATCAAGCAGTACGCTGCAGACACCTTGCGCAGCCTTCGAGATACCCTACGACACCATGTATCAATACCGCCCTACCTATCTAACAGTTTCTCAATCACTTCTCTAGCCTTTTCCGGCTCCACAGTTCCTTCCTCTCTTTGCGCACCATTTGTCCGACGAACCACATGATCTTTCCACTCTGGCCCTTTTGCTTGACAGCTGCGACCATCTCAGGGCTAGAGATGACGATGTCCTCTGCAAGCGCGACATAGCCGGCCTCTGACAGTGGTCTTAGTCGCAGGCTTCCATCGTCAATCAATTCTGCTACATTTGATCGCTGCTTACCGTCGTTAGGTGGTAACGACTGTAAGGTAGCAAGTAGCTGTTTCGCAGTACGTGCTGTAATCTGCTTTTCCGATAGATTGATGAGGAGATCAGCTAATTCCGTTGATGAGATCCGCAGCCCTTCCCAGCCTAGGCCCTCGCTCGTGAGTAGTCCGCCTACTTCATGCAAGATCCAATTCGCTCGCATCTTCCCCATTCGAGCGCCATTGTGTACCGAAGCTGGCGAGCGCTCTTGCACCCAGTGATACTGTCTCTTCCAAGAACTCCAGTCTATCGCCATCGTCTAAAGCGACATGGTTTTTGCGTCTTTGGAACTAAGGCCGTACTCGTCTGCACCCGCTCCTCAGTCGCATCCGGCAGCTCAGGCAATGTGCTTCTCAAATATTTGGTCAAGTCATCACCAATGACGAGAGGCGCCAGTTCAGCATCAGGCATATACCTATAATCGACCTCGCCCTCTTTGCCGCGCAATCTAGTCGTCTCGGTAGCTCCTAGTGCCCAGCCTCTCGTCTCGCCTTCGATCACGCCCCCAGATTCCAGTACCGAGATCTGTCGATCTCGTTCGGCGATATAGCCGCTTCGATCGCAGCGAATGAAAAGAGGTTCTTGATCTCTGTTCGCTGGCCTAGACCAGTCACGCCGCTGTAGCTGTATCCGCCTTGGATACCTCGTCTCCGGATAGAGACGTTCACGTCGGCGCGTAGACCGCCTAGTTCCATACCCGTTACGCAAGCGTCGACACTCTCGCAGAATACTTTGGACTTTTCGTACGAAAGCGGCTGCAGTCTGCGGAGAGTGGATGTGAGGAAGCGTGATGATTTCAATCAGCGGATGACCTGCACGATTAAGGTCTATATGATATGTTCCTGGCGGGTGATGGGTTGTTTTGGCGGTGTCCTGCTCCATCTGATTTGCTTGATGCCGATCTCGAGATGTTTTGCGCCGTTGAGGTCGCTAGCGGGTACCCCGTCTTCTGCTGTGAGAATCAAGTAGCCGTCTTTGGCGAAGGGATGATAGTATTGTGTTATTTGGTATCCGTTCGCTGATCCCAGTGGAAGTAGTGTTTCCTATCCCAGCTGCTCCGATTCTGGACCTCGCAGTCCAGGGCTATCGCGGCGCGGAGGGCTGGTAGTAGTGTTGCACGTTGGAAGTGCGGCTGTGAGCCCGGCATCGCCACGTCAAAGAGCGCGACATTAGTATTGGGCAGGTCATGAGTTTCTGACGAGGTCGTGGGGCCGGGAGAGAACAATTTCCGGGCAGTATTGAGCTCGGCATGGATTCTCGATCCCTACCGTAAGCTCCCAGTCATCGATGTGTGCGGTCTTGATATGCGGTTTTCGATTAGATTCTCTAGCCGACGCCTTCTTGCGTTTGGCTTCTTGCTTGAGGTGTTTCCTGAGCGGTTCAGGAGATCCTGTTGCAGTTACAAGATGACACGACTGGAGCCATTTTGCTACAATGCAGGGTTGAGGCGTCGCCAGGCTTGCGTGACTAGTAAGGAGAGTGTGAACGCGGTCGCTGCTCGAGTGCGCATGGTGAAATAACAACATGAGCTTAGTATATACTGTAGACCGGTACTAGTAGCTGAGGTATGCTCAGATGTAGAGTTAAAGTAACATTGAGTTCCCCACAAGGCTGAAGCTTAGGGCCATCGCAGGATAGCACGTGAGGCTAAGGAGACTCGAGGATTCGAGGGCCGGGGCCAGTCTAGGATCTCGCGTGGCTGCGTATCCGACTGAAGGTCTGGACCTGTGCCTGCGTCCAGCTTTTGCAATTCAGCGTCAGAGAGGAGCCGTACAGCAGTCACGCATATTCTTGATTGGCCAATGAACAGCATGCTTCGGTGGCGGGCTGTTCTCGCGTGCGGCCTCCACATTTGGCTCCTGCGCCAAGATCCATCAACTCTACTTGTACCCTTTATCACCGTGTACTTCCTACTTTTGTCAACAAACTAGCAATGGGATCGTTAAGACGCTATGAGATGGTTAGAGGGCGGTCGATAATCTGTCAATACTCATGAATCGAGTCGGCGAGTCTGCATCGAGCGGAGTGCGATTGGCGACATCAGAGCGTGCGCATCCTTCAAGTCTGACAGCCTTGCTGATCGAGGTCGACGGCCAGTATACGTCGTACTGCTCCCTTCCACCGGTAAAAAGCGGCGGATATCAGCGGTCTGTATGCCATCCATCATTCCGAGTATATCGGATGAGGCCCATGATGCGCGCATTCGTCACTGAGCCGGTACTGGCCAGGCCTTATGCGCAAGTGACAATAGGTCCGCCCCGTCTCGAAGATGCCGTCAATCGTCGTTTAGAATGTTTTCGCATTCATGTACGAAATCTTACCGATGCCAGCAGTATACCCATCGCGCTTGGGTCAGTATCGTGATCGGGACGATGTCGACAAACAGCAAGCCAGCAAAGATACTCGCGTCGCTCCTGGTCGAGCTCACTGTAAATCCCGGAGATAAGTCCGCGATTCTGCAACCTTGTTTGCGGTGGATACACTCCCGGCGGCTCCCGTTTTGCCGAGTCGCCCTAGTATAGAAGTCTCGAACCTGGCTCCGGCGGACTGCGACGAACCAACTGACGATATTATGGAGGATGGCACTGACGATCTGGTAACGCCAGAGAGCTCTTCGACTGTCAACAATCCCTTCGATGAGGCAGGCGAAAGGCCTGGAAAATCTACCCGGCGAGCGTTTCTGACTCGGAATGCGTGCATGAGGTTGGTCTGGCGTGGATGATGTGTGGACTATGCACTGACATGCTCGCTCCCTCTTGCGTAGATGCAGGCAAAAGAAATCCAAGGCAAGTATTCGAGTCCAGGTGAGCCTCATAACTCGTGTTTAACGAGAACATGCAGTGCGACGGCAAGCGACCCATCTGCCACCGTTGTGAAAGGCTAGGCGTCGAGTGCGTGTACGATGTCGAACAGGAGGGCTCTACACGCATGCAAAACCTCAAGCATTACTCACACGAAGACCGAAGATTACGACCACCTGTTGCTCTTGTTCAGCGCGCTTCGTTGGGGCAACGGACTCAAAAGCGCGGGTCTACTAGCACGAGTACGCCTTGGCGAGGCTCTGCCAACACTCATACAAAGCGCATCATGTGTATGCTTCTGTAGTGCAGTACGTATGCGTGTGTCTTGCAAGGCCCTTACCGCTGACACGATAGTCCAGAACCCTACCTCCCAATCACCAGAGCCAATTCCTCCCAGAGTCCGAGCCGTACGGAAGACGGACAACGGACGGCGATGGCTCGATGGTGGTTGGCCACCAAGCTCACTTGAAGAAGACGATCCGAACATACCTCAGATGAACGTGCCACCTGCTCGAATCCTCTCGGATGCCGCATAGTCCCTTTGGAGAAGTGGTGTGCCGTATCCGTATCCACAGAACGAATACGGTTCACAATTGCCCGCATCGTTCCCGAACGTGACTAGGCCGCAGACATCGACTCAAGATGGTGCTCGGACGGACCCCTCGAGTATGCAGCCTGATGGGCGATATGGTCAGGACGTTGACGGCAATGCTGATATCTCCCAACGTGGAGGACAGTTCGGACCGTCCCAACTTCAGAGGAAGGCAGCGGCGCGGAACGAGGTAAGGCCACGGAGAGGTTGCGAAGGCAATAGACTGGCGCATCGTTTCGAGCATTCTCGTGCGGTCAGCCCTTGTGCTTGTACCGTGTGATACCTAGCTATACTCGAAGAAGCCGCAACTCTGGAGCTTCGCCAAAACCTTCCGCCCCAGAAGAAGCTCGGGAACACTTTCCACTGCGCCACACCCCAGAATGAGTGTGAGAGTGTGCACATGAGCAGGTGTACCAAGTCAAGGCGAAATTGTCCTATGAAGCGCAATGGGACTGACGAACAAAGATTCGGATGAACACGCTGTATGCGGCATGTCCAAGCAAGACGTCACGATGATCGCCGAACGCGCTCAACGGTACATACGCTACCTTCGATAGCATGTGAACTCGGTGGGAATTCCGCGCTGGACACCTCGAAACGTCTCGATGAGGGACACACAATCAGAATTCCATCTTTTCCTTCACTGGCTGCCTCATCCCTTCCCCGTTTACCCCGTGCTTCCTCTTTGAGTAGAGCCGCTACATAACCCCTGAAGTACTCCACAATAAGGCTTCAGATCCGTCTTCTGCCAATCCTGGACTTTCATCCGTTCCTCCTCACTCAAGTCGGTATGCTCCTGATCCCATGTATCGATCTGCTGCAAAAGTTGAGTCACAGTCGGAACAGCGAACGATCGAAGTCCTCAAGCTTCCTGGTATCAATTGGCACACACACTCGGCCAGTGCCCGGATGGACCACGAATGGGCTTTTGAGCAAATGATTCAACTTCTTCGAGACCTCCGCGTCAAGCGCGGGGTATGTGTATTCAAGTCTGATGTCTTGTTTAGCATCAACGAGCTGCTTGGCCGACAATGTAGATAGGTTGCCAGCTTCAGCAACGGTATCGATATCGGCCCACTTCTGGTTAGACGTTCGCTCAGGCGCACTATCCCACTTCTTCTGCAGTGCTGCGGTGAGCGACTTATCTGGTAGTAGTTGAAGTAGCTTTTGCGCCTGCTCGGCCGACTCCCATGGGTCCTGGTCTGCCAGAACATCGGTCTGGAAATGTGGATTCAGTATCTTCAGACTTCGGTCGATGTGCGGATGTAGGGGCCTCCTGATGCTGAGCCCTTTCTTCCCATGCTCACTTCCCCGCAGTAACTCCAGATACCCAGCAATCGATTTGCGCTTGGCGTCGTCCATTTCTCTCGCTCGCTTATCGCTGATCCATGCGTGAGCACCTCTTCGGCCGGGAGTACACCCATAGTATGTGCTGAAAGCCGAAATCGTCTCGTAACGCCGCGTCTACGACCTTTATAGCCATAACGATGAATCGCCAACACTTTGTACATATGCTCGCACCAGTGCAGCAAGTTCTGATTGGATTCGTAATCGGTCATGTCGATGTCGAAAACGAGCTCTTCATTACTGGTCGGAATGAACTGGCTTTCCCGAACGAGCTTCTTGTCGCGAGGGTTCATGGTATATTGTTGCCCAATCTCAAATCGTAGTGGCGTCATCTGTAGACATTGTTTGCGGAAGAGATCTGCAGTTGCGAAGGATTGATATCGGATATAAGCGTCGTTCGGCAGCACGAACGCGAATTCGCGATGTTGGAAGTCTGCTTGCGGTGATGGAGAGTGATTCAGCCATTGGAATAAGGGTCGAAAGGGAAACAGACGTTGATAGAATGGCGTAAGGTGTCGGGCTCTGAGTATTGTGCTTTACTGTCGGAGGCCGTTGCGGTTGTGAGCGGTTATCTGCTCGTGTATTGGTACTTGAAGAGAACTCGTCATCCTCCTCGTCATCGTCAAACATGCTCTCGAGTGCCGTTGGGGCCTGATCCGCCTTTCCTGGTGGTGCTACCTCCTGGTCCTCGTCCATATCGTGATCTTCGTCCTCCTTCGCTGATAACGCTGCTGGCGGCGCATCGGGAAGGAAGCTATCTTCTGGAGCTTCCTCATTGCCCCGTTCAGGCGATGACGTTATTGCGTGAGGCATAATGGGTCGAATGTGACATTCAATGTCAAGTATGCGATGCGTGGATATTGCGAATCAACAACGATGTATGACTTTCTTGAAGCGCAGATGCACGCGCGGGGAGACGTGGCACGCCAAAGCTCTACGCGACAGCTTCGCGAAGCAAAATCTTGGCACACGTAATCAGCTTGCCAGCCTTGCCAACGAGCACAGGGTTGCTTCCTGCCAACAATTGAAGTATACCATGCCATATATTGTACATACAAGACAGTATAGAGACAGTATGAGTGATTGCGGTAGATATGGAATGGACGGATGCCGACGGATGGATCTCCGATGAGTCCAGCGACTACGGTCGGTCAAGCTGGTTTCATTTCCGCTCGCCTGCATTGACAGCCTTCCAGGAGACGCTCGTAATACACAGAATCCAGTGAGAGCATCCAGCCAACGGCGCGAGCCACTATACAATCCGTTCGATCATTTGATCGCCGCGAGGGTTCAGTCAGCCGCTAGTGATCTGTCGGCTCAGAGGCCAACGACCGACCGCAAACAGAAGCCGGCAGAACGCCAATCCGACTCTGCCAACAGCCGCCAACATACGACCTCCACAAAGCGTCGGAAGATTGATCATCCCGGTTCAGGACATATCGGTACCAGCGAAGAGGGCGCCGATCTTCTCAACGTTCAGCGATTTAAAGGCGAGGTATCTGCGTGGCAACAGGATGAGAGTATTGACGACTTTCTGAAGCGCCTGCCTATCGCAGATCCTGCTACTGCCAAAGCTGGACCATGGCTATGGGTCTGCAGCCCACAGATCACTCGCGCTCGAAAAGCGCGTTCTGATGAGACAAATGTACCTGAATTTTTACATGCCAGTCGGGAACTACTCGAGGCTTTTCGCGAACAGAAGACGAAGATCGAATCGGCGAATGCCGACAAGGCTCCGACTACGATCTCAAGGAAGCTGGCTCCATACAGACAGCGCCTAGAAGAAGGTTTGCTGCAGAGTGCGGTCGATCATGCAACGACTTGCGGCAAATGGATGCTCTTTCCCAATGCTGCTGATTTACCTCGTTACTGGCGTAGCGTAGCAGAGGCTACCTCGCAAGGCAAACTTGGTCCAGGCTCGAAAGTCGCAACACCAGGCCCATCAGGTGTGAAAGACGCCACACTGATCTGCATATATACCTATGACTTCGCAGATCTTGAAGACGTCAAAAGAGTGCTCGATCAACTTCTTCAGCTCGGTCTCTGCTCGCGCGACGGCAAGCCAATATACTACAAGACTGACGCCTACACATACCTTGATATCTCTTCCGAGAATGAGTATAGCTTGCGGGCCAGTCTATTCTCCTCCAGGGACATCTTCACCAGCAACCCAAAGGTCTTCAAGGAAGGTCCTATCGCAAGGCTGAAGAAGAGCGATCCCGCCGCTGATAGCTTCTTCAATTTATGATAGCTAGACGGCTGTATGACCAAGCCTTGAGCCGGCGTAAAATCACTCTGATGGCAGCTTAGCCACGACCTCTTGCCCGCATCAATTACGTGGAAGACAATTACAAGTGCAAGTGCAAGCGATAGCGACAGCATGTGCAATCGTTCTCCGCGTGCAAGTGTGGGGCTCACCCCAGACCAGGCTGTTCGACTGCCGCTTTCGGCACAGAATCTCCGCCTTATCTGCTTATCTTTTCCAATGCGCGCAACGGAAGACAGATGAAAAGCTCCACTGTGCGCGAAAGCGCTGTCGATAGAGATATCAGGCAACCTCGTCTGTTGTCTAGATGGATGCAGGTAAGTCACTCAATTTTCATCGAGTAATAGATATCGAGTAATGATGGAGTAATTCATTCCGTCTAATTTCCCGAAACCCTCCGGCAATACGGAGTAGGTAAGCTAACGCCTCAACGAAAGCAGCACATAACTGCATTCACCACTTACGACTTCATGGCGATCTGAAAGCATCGATAGGAGGCAGTCCAGCATGGCACAGCCTAAGAACGCGCCCATAGCTACTTCACAGACGTTGAATCTGTCACAAGAAGATCTTGATGCCATCTCGGAGTTAGATGGCTCGCATATTGCAGTTCTAGCTTCCGCCCGGGCGACCATTGGAAATACAGTCAGCGCAGCAACTATCGTTACCTCATCACAATCAGGCAAAATCATCAACATATTCTCGCGAATAATTCCTGCGACAGCCTTTCCACCTGGCACCATCTATACTGATTATAGCCCTTGTGTGCTCCTCCCTGGACTTGTAGACGCTCATGTGCATCTGAACGTACGATTTGTACTTTGATTGATAGTATACAGGTTTCTAACGTATGTGTAGGAACCGGGTAGAACAGAATGGGAAGGCTTCTGGACAGGGACGCGCGCCGCAGCGTTCGGCGGCGTTACGACCGTGGTTGACATGCCATTGAACGCGATCCCGCCAACTACAACAGTTCACGGCATGATAGAGAAGGTCAGAGCAGCGGAAGGGCAATGCTGGGTGGATGTCGGCTTCTATGGCGGCATTGTGCCCGGAAACGTGGCTGAGCTGAAGCCGTTGATCGAGGAAGGCGTGATGGGGTTCAAAGGCTTTCTCATTGATAGTGGCGTGGAAGAATTCCCAGCAGTTGACGCGAATGATATCAAAAAGGTCTTCATGGAGCTGGCCGATGAGTCCACTACGGTCATGTTCCACGCGGAGATGGTTCCACCCAAAGCCACGATTGTGAGTCACGGTATGCGACGTGCCAGGCGAGGCGACTCGTATCAAAAGTTTCTCGATTCACGACCACCGGTTCTGGAGACATGTGCTATACAACAGATCCTCGATCTGGCACACCTCGCGCCTAACTTGCCATTGCACATCGTGCATCTTTCCGCAATGGAAGCGATTCCGATGCTTCGAAAGGCTCGAGATAACGGTGTCAAGATTACGTCGGAGACGTGTTTCCATTATCTATCTCTGGCCGCAGAGAAGATACCAGCCGGAGACACTAGGCACAAGTGCTGTCCACCCATCAGAAATCAGACGAACCAGGACGGCTTATGGACAGAATTGCTGGCCCCGAACAGCGTGATACAGACGATAGTATCAGACCATTCACCCTGCACCCCGAACCTCAAGCTACTGCCTGCCAGTATACCCGGCTCCAGCTCCGAGCCTAGCAGTAGAGTGTCAAGTTATGCTTCACTACCTAAGTTGGCCGAGCTCGGTGACTTCATGTCCGCCTGGGGCGGCATCTCTTCAGTGGGCCTTGGACTCAGCATACTGTGGACCGAAGCCCTGCAGCGTGGCCTAGACAAGACCGAAGCGCTGCTTAGAATTGTACAATGGTGTTGCACGGATACCGCCAAGCAAGTTGGGCTGGAGCATCGCAAAGGTACTTTGAGAGTTGGCATGGACGCTGATATCGCTGTATTTGATGACGCCGGCAGATTCGAGGTCGAGCCGAGCACCATGCTCTTCCGAAATAAGTGTTCGCCTTATGAAAGCAAGATATTGATGGGAGTCGTCCAACAAACATGGCTGAGGGGTCGGGAGGTGCACAGCCGGGCGGCTGGCTTCGAAGAAGAGTTTGGACCCACTGGTGAATTATTGCTCGAATCGAGGTCTCGAAGGTCTCCCGGAACCTCGAACGAGAGCCGCCACGATAGCGGCCGAGAATCGCCACGCGTACCGATTGCTGGCCTCGAGATATAGACTTCGGCATGAATCAAGGGATTGATGGATCATCCATCACGATCTAATTGAGCGACGATCGCTTTCGCCGTGGCTTTGTGCACACGATACGACGGATGAACCGTACCTAGCCAGAAGTGATCCTCTGCGGGATGATCGCAGTCCTCGCAGTAGCTCTTCATGTACTTTAAAGAGCAAGTGTCAGGGTCTGAGCAGGGGTTGTTGAGTAGCCGAGCCCATGTGGCATACGTATCGAAGACGAAAACGGTCGCGTCAGGATGGTTCACGCCGAAAGTTTTGACGGCTTCCGCCAGATCATTGTTGAAGGCCTGGATGAGTCCACCCATTCTGCTGAGGTCCGAGGGACCTGCCCTATCGATGAAGCCGGGTGTGCGTTCCATGGGCGCAACGTTGAGAATCATGAAGTTCCGCCCGCCGCTCCGATATATCGACTTCAGATTGGAGATGTACGAAGCGATATCCCTTTCAAGTCTTGGAATCAACGCCGGGCTTTCGTAAGCGTAGCGGAGATCGTTGTTGCCGACAAAGGGCATGAAGATGGTATTGGATGCTTCCCATTGGAATTTGGCAGAAGCTGGAGCATACAACTCGAGCCATTGAGTCGTGATCTGATCCGTGAACGACTTGACGCCAGTAGCAGGTACAGAAGGGATGACATTAGCGTCTACAGTCGCGCCACCGAAGGAGAGGTTAATAGTCTTGATGATAGACTGATTGTAGGTTGATGTCAAATAGCCGATCCAGTTCGGACCTGCGCGTCCGATCAGCGTCCGGCGCAAAATCCCAAACCTGCCGATGTAGCTCTTCGTGTGACACAATATGAGCGCCAGTTTACTCACCTTCTGCTGTGGTCTGCCCAGGGAACGGTGGGTTACCAAGAGGATTCTCAGCGGAAGGCTGTTTTCCGTTGACTCTGAAGTGGGTATTCGAAATGGAGTCCCCAAAGGTTACCAAATGTTCGATGTTACTCCAGCCGTTCCAGTGTGGTGACGTGCCTGCGGCCACCGCCGCCAGACCATTAGTAGTCTGGGCTAGGAGCGGAGAGAAGCCGGAGTAGTATATGCCAAAGGCCAACACTGTCGTCAGTGCGAGAGATGTCGTAATCTGAGTCCGTCGCGGAGCCTTAGTCCACGCATCCTGCCAAGCCGAGACCGAGTCGGCAAGACCCATGCTGTCCGAGTCTCGGTAGTTTTGGGAACGAATCTGACAATATCGTGTAGATTCGCTCAAGTAGCGTCTTTTGGCAGCGCATCATCTAATCGTGCCCAAAACATTAGCAGAGAAATGCGATTTACGATTTAATGCATGTATGATTATGGATCCAAAAGGAAAGACGAAACACGGTACGATTACAAGCCTGAAGCTAGTGGCCGTTTGAAGCCGTTCTCGACCGGATTTCGCTTCTGCCCGAGCCGCGAATCGATTGCAAGCTACTTTACTTTAGGAAGCTGGAATGGTCACGTAGTACAAGAGATGCACACTGCAGTGTGGCTCTCAGACGTGAGCGGCCAGTCGATCTGAAGCCGTCCGTGCTAGATCTTGTGAGCTGACCACGTACATAGCGGAAAAGGCAATGCAGTTCGCGAAGTGCATGCCATCGCTAAGGTACTGTAGTATGGTGAGGAATGGTTGTATTGTAAGGGTAAGGTACCCTACCTTAGGTAGTCTGGGGAAGGGTCCGAGGGTCCAGAGAGGAGTTGCGAGCTAGCCGCTCGAGCCACTCTATTACCTATTCCCATGTCGATCGACTACAGTACATTACTTCGCACTACATGCAATTTGGTCCGTAGTGTTGATCGACTCCTAGCAGCATGCGACGGGATATATGGTGTCGCAGATTCCTATGGCATTACAGCTGATTGATTATTGTCAAGCGACGTCGGGTGCGATGGACCGACCGGGCACGGATATCAACGGCATACGACCAATATGACACCATCAACGCTATGCTGAACACGCATGATGCTATGCGATTGAGTTCGACGTCAATCTTATATGAAACATACTATTCCGGGGGCATATGTTCAGCACCACGCGCAGACGATGCTTTAGATGGTGGCGTTTCGGTTCTGCTGGTATCAGTGCTTACAGCGGCTACTGCATGTCTCATGAATGCTGCCAGACGACCACCGTCCACGCTATCACAGTAGGTAACTCGATTGGCTGCGGAATCTTTAGGGTACATTCCATCTTACACAGTCCCGCTATCGCCAAAGAGTCCGCCCGAGTTGCCAACTGCAAAGTTATCAGAGGGGTAAAATTGATACCGCTAATCCATGGAGATGATCTACGATACGGTCGATACGAAGTTCACTCACCGTGAGAGACCACTTATAACGCCATCCTTGACCATGGAATGTTCGTCCATTGCTCTAAGCCGGTCTTGAAAGCGATCGTGGGCTCACAACGGCTCGTGTCAAAGAGCGCCAGACAACATGGCCAGGGCATTCCGAGCTGATAATGCCACGCATCGAACAGCAACTCTCGGACACCTGATTTCAGGGCAGTGAACAGTCGCGACAGATGCACGGTGGAACGACGCGGCACGCGCGAGAAATGATTCAACTGAGCGATACTGCGAAGTTTGGGCTATCTCTGCGAGCGTTGTTAGTATGATGCTAGCCCGCGCTGTTAACGAGCAGTAAAGCTTATGACCTTGCGCTGCTCTTCGGTCAAGCATCGCCTACCCTGCTTCAGGGACGAGCGAGGCTCCGCTAGTATAGAGCAATCAAAGCTTACTTTGATGAAGCATGGCTTACACGACTCTAGGCCGCTCTAGCCTGCGTTAGCGTTGATCTCCGAAGTATCGCAAGGCTACACTCGTAACCGGGGATAAATAGTCTTACCATGCCTTGCCGCGGACCAAGAATATGCAGCTTTCATTCTCACCCTCACTACACTGCTGCGATCCCACTGTCCTTACTCGCCACTCTACTTCCGACAGCTACTCGACCAGCATTCGAGCTTAGCATATTCAGTCGGTATACGCCGAGTCCAGGCCATCAATACGAATCAACACCTCCTTCTCTAAACGCAGAGATGCTGTCTCGTACAATTTTTTTTGCCGCTTTGGCTATGGCCAGCCAGGATCGTCTGAGCATGTTCACCCTCAACGCTGATCACTTGACCGATGCATATCTTGAAGACTTACATTTTGGAATTCGCGATGCAACCAAAGCCTCTAGTTTTGACGGAACCGGTCTGAAACTTGACGGTATAGTATTCCTGCAGAACGAAACGGAAGGGTATCAGGTTGACGACTATCTGGGCCTGGAACGCGGTACTATGTGGAACCCCGCGGCTCCTCCTCTTCGTTACGAGCGGTCGTTGTTCAGCCGAGAGAACGAGCCCGGTTGTACGACGCCGAATTGTTACAATACTGCACCTGCGCCATGGCGGAGCGCAGTACTTTGATTTTCAGACCACTGTCGAACAGCAATACATGTCCGGAAATCTATGCCAAACGCTTACTACTGCCGTGCCTCCAGGCGTATTCGGGGTCGTCGCAGTGATCTTTACCAATGCTGGTTGCAACCAAGATAACGCCGCATTGAAGAAGACTTGTCAAACCGTGGTCTCAATTGGGTCAGCGTATGCAGGCTACTTCGTGGCCCTGGCCTGGGTAACACTTTCTGTACAAACGGCATGATCAATATCAAGACTACGTGCGAATTCCATGGCGGGCATGCTCAGTGCACCGTCTGACACGGCTCATGGAACTCTTCAACAGTTTCGTTACAGCCTGCGAATTTCTTTCAACAAGCTCACAATGTATATCTATTACCGAGATGAGCGAATTAGGCAGCACGGATTGCTGTTAGTATTTACCTTGTTTTAATCTAAGGCTTGCACTGAGCCAGTACGAACTGTGCGACTATCGTCCGAGACCTTGACTATGATGGCCTCTTTCACATATCAATAATGTGCAGTGCCGCAGGCTGTACGTCTACGTACCGGACAGCTCACTCTGAAACCATCAACAACATACCTACGTATATGACGCTGCACTAGCCAACGCGCATCGTACGCCTTTCTGTATTTCGGTGCAGCGTGGCACTCGTCTATGTACGAGTCAGCTGGAACGAAACGTGCAAGACTTCGAGTAGTACAGGCAATCAACATGGAACCAAGCCAGACCAGCAAAAGTGGGGACAGCAGCAGTAGACATAGCACAGAAATCGTGAAAGGAGAAAGGGCAATAAAGTTGTCGACCCGTGATCTAAGAAGGTCTTGGCAGCCCTTGAGCACAAAGTACAATACAAGATGACACACCGTGAATACATAAATTGCTTCCTATGGATTGATGAAGCAGTGGCTTACGCTGTTAGCCAAGACGGCATACGTAAGATGTGATAATTGGAAGGGGCCATTTGATAGACATAACTCCGTTGTAGGTAGGAAGCCCTTTCTATGGTCACGAGAAGCACGCTTCCAATTATCCCGGCGGTGATATATCTTCACGCTGTATTAGACACCACCTATTCTAAGCCAATCGAGTCGCATAGTGGCTCTGATGGCATCCTTGAAGGACGCCTCGGGGTGCCTCTTTTAGATCCTGCCACGTTCTTCACGTCCTCCATGCCCTCCAGGTCCTCCACGTCCACCATGTCCTCCACGTCCTCCACGTCCTGGACGACCGGGACGACCGGACGACCGGGAAGTCCTCCAGTGACAGGTGGAGCGCAAAAACGCGAGGTTGATTTCGCCCTACGATTCCAGGTTAGCGATGTTGACTCAGTTTCTCTCGAGATGATTCGTGTTAGACTCACGTTTTGGCTGATGCTGCAGCAATATGCCGTACCCTAAGGCAGCGCAATTAGTTTCAGTTTACTACACGGTGCTGGCAGATGCTAGCTACTTGACGTACTTCGCAGATGTTGGTTTCTGTTTCGATTCGTCAGTTTATAGAGCTTCATCGACATGTCACATAACAACTTACGACCAATGCAAGAATTCGAGTTACTCGGGTCGGAGCAGCAGACCTAAAGAGACGAGACAGAGTCAGCGCATGCTCGAGCAATCCTGTCGCTCGGGCTGCGTACCAAAGATTCACTGGCCGCACAAGAGCTTGAAGATGAACCACCCCTTCCACCTCCTGCTCCCGATCCAGAACCAGCACCCGATCCGGCACCATTGCGACCGCCTGCGCCCGAACCAGCACCAGCGCCAGATCCGGCACCATTGCGACCGCCGGAAGCACTGCCTGCACCTGAGCCGAGCTCTGGCAGGAGACGGCGACTCCAGCGACAAGCACGGCAAGAGCGATTGAGAGCTTCATGTTGATTGACTAGTCAATAGGTGTTGTATGGGAAGAGTTGATAGAGTGACACCCGAATGAGTGCGAACGGAAGTATCTTTTTAAGGTCTGTATGGAACGGAGAATGCCCGACCAGCAGCGTTGCAGAATGGGCAGTCTTGTAGTTGCCTCCCTGAGCCAGATGTCACAATTCGGAGGGTCAGGTCTCCGACTGAAAGCTGATCCTTGTGCAAATCAACCGCATCATCACGGCAGCAGCTCGATCCGCTGACCTCATGTTCATCACGCGTTATAGGCCGTCTAAGCTACAGCGGAGCCGCAATCTGATCTACGTTTCAACGTTCGATATTAGCAGATCCCGATGGCTAGTCTGGCGTGATGCACATTCCGTTTGTAGACTCAGGTCCTCGTATACATCCAAATCGGGTCCAAGGCTATGAACTCACGGTGTTTCGGATGCGGAGCACCGAGTCGTGCGGAAGCAGGAGGTGTACACGGCTGGGCAGCCACATCGTCGATGAGCTTAATGACCGATTCTCGACATGCGAAGATATGATGGCGAGGTCATGTGGTAATAGCTTACTCTGGTCACACCTCTATCTCCTGAGACGTACCGCCATCTCTCTACCGAAAACCCCAATCTGGCTCTGCTCTCTCAAAGGGCGCAAGGCAAGAGCATCGGATCGATGCCTGGATGCTAAGCTTGCTGAGGATGATAGCGATGATGATTCTGCGCTCCGCATACCCCAGAAGTGGAGATCGAGATCTGCGCATCGCCAGTCCAGTTGAGTGAACTCATAGTAACGGCGTGACTGTGATAGTGGCGCATCGTCTCGTATTTGACATTTGTCAAGACGGCTTCACACATAGCAAGGTGTCGGGGAGGAGGCGGAGGATGGCATTAAGATGACACAATTCAGAGGTGATCGACAACGACGGAAGATCCCTCGAATGACATCGATGCCTAGGAGTGAAGTGAAGTGGTCGGTTTCCCCTTGCGGCGAGCCGCGCGATCTGGGGTATTGGCAGATGGAGTTAGTTTTAAGCTTCTCGTATCCCCCGCTGATCAAACTCTTGATGGGACGACGGCAATCACAGGTTCGATTGAGTTCGGGAGGTTCGACTCTGTTGATAACTAGACTGTCCCAATCTTTTTCCCAAATAGAAAGCCCGAGTCGGGTATGATTAGAAGTGCAAGTTGTTGACAACCATGGGTGGAGCTGTCCCCACTGATCGCTTCAGCCCGAACCACGATCGAGGAAACCTTAATCATTGTCGGACGTCGATCACGTTTCCCACGCTATCGAAGTCAGATGATTCAGAAGTGGACCTTACATCACTGCAACCAACGTCTTGTACGATGCTACAGTGGAATCAATCAGAGACATGAGCACTCTGCCGCGCGCGATCACAGGTGTGTTGCTACACGCACGTCTCGGTGTACTGCTGCAGCCTCTGTGAATGTGTCAAGCTGCGTATCTGTCACCTCAGCAATGTCTTAGTCTTTAAGCTTCAGTATCGTCATCGCTATGATGGATTCTGCTCAAAGCTCGTCAGTATTATATCCACGAGCATCACACAAGGTCGCTATGCTTACCGACCAAACTCGCGCGCGTGGCTCGATGGCTGATGGAAAGGTAGCCCTGCTACACGAACAGACTTGTACTTCAAGATCCCACTATGCGGGCGTTCATCTGGCCTAATCGGTGCTGCATAGATTCTTGACCGACCCTCGCTATCTTGGCTCGTGGACCGAACGTAGCAAATTTGCTTCTTTAAAGCTTTCTCCTGTTCCCCGACCTCCGGCATGCCGAACGCGATGAGCCGCAAACCCGCCCTTGTATCGTCGATTCGATCCATTGCCGCCGCGGCCGCTTCAGCACTCCGTTCCACCTGCCCGAATGGCACTGACTTTCTGGCATGAGCAAACGTTTCGAAGATCTTTTCGGCCAGTCCTCGCAGGAGCTGCTTGTACATCTTAGAGGCCATGGCGTACGGAGCTCCCGATTGGCCATAAGTCGTTGTTAGAATGTCGTTTGGCAGCGGTAGCATGGCTTCCGAGCTCGACACGTTCTCGGGAAAGCTAGTCACTTGCAAGGTGACCAAGTCTCGTAACTCCGAGACGTGGCGCTCAAAGGCCAACCATTCCCCTGTTGCAACTTGGGTGATGCACGTCAAAGGCCAGGCACAAGACAGCTGCTTCAATTTAGTGCAAGCCTCACAGATGTTGCCGAAGTCAGCTGCGCCCCATACAATCGAGCGCATCCCGTTAGGCTGCACTCCAAAGTGGTCTGAGACCATAACAGTAGGGAAAGCGTGAATCGAGAGCAGCTCGAGGGATCTGCCGTGCTTGACAATTCCCGCTACCGCTGGAAGAGTGTCTACACCACCAAGGTCTAGTCTCAGTTCTTTCAAGCCGTTCACAATGCCCAGGAACTCATCCACCGTCCGGACAAGATCTTTCTCTGTGTTGTCTGTATGCGTAAGTACTAAGGTTTTCAATCGCTTTGGAAGATGCTTTGCTGCGCTCAGATGGCCAAGGAGAGCATCTGCGCCAGGACAATCAACGATGTGCAGCTCCTCGATCTCGTTGAAACTGACTATTCTTAGCCAAGTATTCGCGCAATGTCGTAGGCTAATATCCTCGAGCTGTAGAACGCGAAGGCTTCTGAGCGGCTCAGCATTCTCGAATGGTAACATGTGCGAGAAGATCGTACTAACGAGTAAGCCGGGTGCCGTGGCTGAGTCAGGAAGGAGGCGTGGCTCGATTACGACGTAGTCCCAAGTGTCGGTCTTCCTCCTGTCGACTGCAACGGTCAACTCATGCAGATTGGCTGATGTCTTCTGGACCAGGAATTGACAGAGCTCCAGCGATGACATATTGAACACTGAAAGGTGTAGCTTTCGGACACTCTGTAGCGGTAGATCGCCCCGCCCAGCGGATTGGTGTAGGTTCGATACTACATCACGATCCATGTATCCACCGTTCAGAACCCTGAGATTCTTTTGGCGCTCGAGAAGACGCTCGAACAGATCGGCCGAGCCGGGGGACCAGAAGCACGAAAACTCCTCGAGGATATCCGGGGGCACAAGTTCGATGAACATACCGGCTATCAAAGCCGCTCGCGCACGAAGGTCGGGTCTACCAGTCGCCTCCTTCGATTCATTTCTGAGATACAGACGAACATTGCGAATATGTTTCAAGCCTGCGTTATTGGCGTTCAAGCAGGATAAGACCTGCCGGTCAAGAACTTGCGCGATTCCCAAGCTGATGCTCCGATACAGTAGACGCACTGACAGCTTGTGCAATTCCTTGTTCACCAGACAAAGATTCACAAGATCTCTTCGGCGTATTACCTTTTGGTAATCAGCAAAGTCCATGACATGATTTGCGGCGACTCACTCTCTCCACGATTGCTGCTTTGACATCGTTGTCAAGATCATTGAACGCTGGCCTCGGCATAGCAGTGCGGATTTTTCCCTCCTCATGAGTATAGGTTCAGAACTATTTCAAGGCACGGATTACCCGATGTTGACCTTTTGTTGTCTCGTTCGGAATGAAATCACGGTTGTACCATTTCCCTCTTCGTTTCCCATAGCTTCATAATAGCATCGTCCAGCGCATCTGCAGCCGATCTAGGCTCCAGACGGGGAGTAGACCAATCAGGGAGGGCTTCACAGTCGCACAACATGATATTCGGTCATCACACAGGCCGCGATGCTGGGACGGTGAAATTGTTTGTTTGCTCACATCTATATGCAATCCGCGCCGCGCTATTCTTATCCATCTTCAGCGGCAAATTCGGCGGCAAGTAGAGCTTCTAGGTCATCATCCTGCTCTGTGTCACCAGTCTCAGCGGCCGGAAGCGATGACCTCTCTTCCGGGGCCACAGTATCGATTGCGGTCAGACTACTTGTTCGAGCGAGAGCTTCTTTCTTCCGCTTTTGCAATCGGCTTTCTTCGATCTGTCCGGCCCCCGCCATTGATCCGTTGGCCCCTTCCATCTCAGCCTCGCGTTTGCGTTTCACAGCACTTGGCGGAGTCTTCAGCTCAGACCGCGTCGAGACTTCGCTCCTGACACTCTCACTGTCACTCTCATCATCAGCATCCGATCCGAGCCAGTCGTCGAGTTCTTTGTTGAGCTCGAGCCAGTCATCCGGGTTCTCGTTCTCGGTCGGACTGCTATCAGCGCGATCTAAGCTAGGCATGTGCTCTGACAAATCTTCAGCACTCTCATCGTCCGCGCCGGTCTCGATTCGTAGACTGCTGGGAGCTGGCGTATCGAACTCAGATTCGCCTCCAGTGAGTCCATCGTCGTCCTCGGAGGAAGAAAGCCTTTGCTCATCCTTATTCTCAAAGCTGCCGGGAAGGACATTGGCTCCGTTCGTCGGCGTGTCATGATGAATGCGGTACGGCTCTTCGCGCACCTTCTTCCAGTGACTGAAACAGGCGAGAAGCCATCCTTGACTGACTATGGCTATTCGACGTGGCCGCTTAGCAGCATTCCTAACTTTAGCTGTGCGGCGCTCTGGCGAGGCAATAACGTGAGTCGTTGACTTAGTGATGTCTTCGCTGATCGTTGCGCCGAAGCTTTTCGCCCAGATGCAAATGTCATGCCTCTGAACGTCACCACCGACAGGCAGAACTCCAGAGAAGACGAGATGAACACCTTGCAGGACTTTGGCTTTCATATCTGCCATGATTCGCGCGGCGTCCGGGATGTGCTCTAGCTCTTCGGCCGATCGTTTCTTGCTACCACCTGGGCGAAGATCGGCAATGCGACCACCTTTCGTACCTCGTGATTGCCGTTCGAGATCTTTGTAGTAGGCTTGGTGAACGCTTCGGAGACTGCGACCAAGGTGCTCTAGCTCGTTATCATCATCCTGGAGCAGGTTATGCCTGTACTTTGGTACTGGCGGGATGGAGACTGTGCCCTCGCTGTCGTCCGCGAGCAATTCTGCGGCTGCAACAACAGCGGGAGAGGTCTGTGCTTCCTCTTCGGCCTTATCCAAGATCAGTTGCTTTTGCATAAGCGGCCGGTCTTGAACCTGCGCTGCGATCTGCTCATCCTGTTCTTCGACCTTCTCCTGCATACTGCCCTCGTCCTGTTTACCTGCCATAGACACCATGTGTTCCACGGTAGATACGTCTCCATTCGGCTGTCCCAAACCTTCGCTCGTCTTCGGACTGTTCGAGTGATCCTCTGTGGCGGTCACGCCGGGGTTCGGAGGCGCGGGTGGCGGACTTGCTTCAAGCTCGGGTCGCTTCGGTAGGAAGCTGCTGTTGATATCGCCGATACCCACGAAGAAATCGTAGGGGCTAACTTTGACAAGGTTTTGACTCCATTGCCACACATCGCCGCGATCGTCAATGATCACAACCATCTTCGTATCGACAGGGAATAGTCGTTTGAGATTTTTGGCCGTCATGCTACCGCTTTCGTTTCGAGACAGTATGCGTTCGCCGAAAATATTGCGCATGGGGTCAATGATCTTGGCGATGTTCTCAGCGTAGGCGCGCGTGCCCATAGTGTAGATATGAAGCTCGTAAGACTGCGATATCGTTTCGAGGAACGTCTCTAACCCAGGCCGAAGCTTTATGTAATACCAACAGCCTCTCGCACCTGGCCCATCGTCCATGAGTTGAAAAGCTCGTACATCCTTGACGGCATCGTAGTTCGGGTTGCTCGGATCCTTCTGCCATTCTGCTACAGTGGGATCAACCGTAGCGTGGATGATGGTTTGATCGAGATCGACGACCAGGATAAGCTTTTCTGCATCCAGGAGCCGTCGCTTCGCCTCCTCGTCAGCGAGACTGGCCTGCGTTTCAGAGACGAGCAGCTTTGTGTGGCCATGCACAGTGTTGACCGTGGCGCGCGCCGTATTCTTGGTTGTTGAATTGTACTGCACAGTTGTCATATCCTTGCCGCAATTAGCGCAGATCCCGCCGTATTGTACCTCATGTCTGCACGTCTCATCGATGTCGGCGACCTGCGTCCGCCCATTGATCACTTGTCCCTTCTTTACGGCTATGCTGTTGATGCTGCCCTCAAGCTCGCACTCGAAATCGGCATACAAGCTCCGGATCTTCTCCACATCCTCGCCAGCTTCCTCATCCCACTCCTTGGTTGCGCTCTTGTACTCATATGTGAAGAGCGGCGCGTTCTGGGAAATGTTGTCGCCCGGCTGTTGGTGTATACGCAGGACCGCAATGGGGTACAGTAGCGATTCTGGAGTGTACAGTCGCATTGATAAGAAGGGCGCGCTGACGAATCACATTCTCGTGGCACGAGCTGCAACAAGGCTGGGTACAAGCTTGAACTGCTATATGACACGCATTCGAGCTGGTGGAAGTGGATTGTCAATGCTTGGGATGAGGAAAGCCAATCGCGTTGTCGCGTGACACTGAAGTTCACTGGAATCGGTGATTGCCGTTTGACGCTGTTATTCAAAAAGGGTCAAAGTCTCTGCGACCGTTTGTGATGTTTCAGGGCCACGTGGGAAGGTAACTGAACGTGCTTTTCGATGTTTTCCAGGTTGGCTACAGCGCATTTAGGTGGGGAGGTGAGCTGCTCTTTATACATGTAGCTTGAACCCTGGATTACGTAAGTTTCGCAATAGGCAGTAGCGCATGTACCTTACTGCCGGGTTTGACACAGATTCAAGTTTGCGACATCACATGCCTTAGCTCATGGATGGCCATAATCGATGTTGTGAGCCTCTTCTTGCGGTCTCTCTCGCGATTGTCTTTCGCTGGCCGGACTCGGGTGGTTCGACATGATCGCTGGAGCGCACGGAGCAGCGCTGGAATGCGAGGTATCAACATGTCGTAGTTGCCATACTACAGATGATCATCATAGCTATGTACAGCTACGCGACCCGCCGCCCAAAGACACGTAATCGTTTGACACCGCCGTCTGGAATGATCACCATCTTTACAAAGCCATACGACTTGTCCACAGCCTGCAGCATGTCTCCGCTGTACTCGTGCTCCTTGTCCGCGCTTGTTTTCTGCGGCGTCAAGATCTCCGCCAAGCTGCAACATCGTCGTACTGAGGTGGCGAGTCGCTTGCGGCGGCGGCGAATATCTGGACCTTTTGTGGAAAATTTCCACGAACTACAGCATCGGTCAGGGGGTTTCATGCGAAGTGAAATGATTGCAAAACTTACAGTGTGCGGTGTCGACCAAAAGACGATCGATGAATCCGATCGTACCCAGCTTGACAACCACCCAATCGATATGGTCTCCCCTCGAGCGTCTGGTCTCCCCACCCGTCGCCCATATCCTTGCCTCGACCGGGTAGAAGTAGGTTGGATTTCGTACCGAAGTGCTCATCCGAGCACGCAATGGCGACACCTCCGTTGACAGTCGACGCCAGGTCAAATTCGGTTTCTGGTTTATCAGGTAGCACAGGCTGTACGGTGCCGTACAGTCGAAACCGAGCGATACCTCCGTCTGGATGCATTTCTAATCGTACATGCGTGTATGCATCCTGAGTCTCTTGTGAGAGAAGCCAGCCATGGCGCTGACTCGGACCACAAGGCTGCTTTGGTAAGATCGTCCTCCAGGCATCGCTTGCGACATCTGGAATCATGCCGTCTAACTGCCCTTTCACGAAACAGCCGGATACTGACACGGCCGGCGCTTCGTTACCGGAGAAGAATGCGGTATCGATCTCGATCCCTTTCACGGTACCAGAAGCAACGCCTAGCTTGATGACGACCCAATCGAACGGCTCGGGATTGTGACGTCTCGTTTCCCAGCCGTCAAACCAGGCTCCAGCATATGTAAACACTCCGGTCTGCGGACAGGCGGTGTTGGAGTTGTGAGGTTCGCAGCTTCAGCAAACCATTCGTCGGAGCATGATATGATCTCCGAGCCCAGTGGCTTCGAGATCAGATCTATCGAGGGTAAGCCTTGGCGCGTACATGAAAGCAATCGTACAATAGCAGGGCCTACCAATGTAGCTAGATTTGAACGTGGCATCAATGTGGTCTGCGGCGACTGACACGATCTGAGTCTCATCGTTTGTCTCGGAGCGGTCCGCTAGAAGCGTTGCATCCATGCTGTTACCGAATGCAGTGTAACCGAAATCGGGCAACGTATCTAGCGATACCGATATTTGAAGGTGTCCCGATCCCACCGAAGTCGGCCGAGTTTCCGCCGATATCGATGGCCTTTCGAAGTTCGATGGCTGATGTGGTTAAAGTACAGTTCTTATGAACTATCGCTGAATTGATCGTAGATTCCGCTCTGACTCTTTTGACCTGAGAAGTCAAGCTTAGAGAGGAACTCTGGAGGGACAGACGGGATGTATCGGCGCTCTCGCTCCTTGTTGACGCCGCCGATACCTGCGCCGTAGCTTATGAGCATGTCCGTTGAGGTTGGTAGGTGGAACGGAAGAAGCCATGCCAGGATTCAGAAGGTTGCTCTGAGGAAGCTCGTCCTCTTCGTCCAGGCGAGACGAAAGCGGTGGCGCTGCGGCGGCACTTCCATTTGATTCTTTCGGATGCGAAACCGCGTTGGTCGACGCAGCAGTCGATTCAGTCGCTTGCGCATCTACATTTAGTGTCGTTGGTCTACTCTTGACTTCTTGAATGTATTTGAGCGATGCCTTGTTCAATGTCTTCTCGCCAACCTCCGCCCGGTAGTGCTTAGCAGCGTGCAGCAATTGCTTGGTCGACAAACTAGGTAGCTGCATCAAAGTGTTCTCCATCGCTGCATTGTCATCACCCAGCGATGAAAAGCATTGTAGCCATTGTAATAGCTGTACGAGTGGTGCGAGATGTCGCCGTGCGGCGTCCACTGTTGCCTCGCCAGTCGATGTCTTCATGCCGTTCTCCACGTGCTCCGGCTGGCGATTATTCGATCGAGCCCAGTCTTCCAGCATGGATATGTTCATTCGTATCTGCATGGCCTTAGTGCGCGCGAGGTATCGTTTGTTGGACATGACCCGGTTGAACAACTCTGCGCCGAGCCAGTAGTACAGCTGCGAGAATATCTGCGCGGTGATGATCACATGTACATCGTAGATGTCTAGCACAAACAGCGTCGAGGATAGCAGAGACGTTACATTATGCGGTGCTATCTGAGCCTTGCGCTTTGGTGATGGAGGACGAAAATGTCGCTCGGCGGGTTCGGGCTTGACTTTTGTCTTCGATCGCAGGAATTTCCATTCGTTTTGGAACTGGATATCTTCGAATCCCGGAATCGTTTCATGTTCGAGCATAGCTCCATCGAGGGACTTGCTAATACGTCTTTCCGCATCTCGAATGATATAGACGAAGATCTCATGGATCAGCTCCGCCATCTGAGCCTGAAACTGCGCTGTTTCCTCGGTCAGGCCAGTGTCCTTCTTTAAATAGTACAAAAGAAGCGTCGCGTTCGAGATCCAGAAAGCAAGAATCGTCATGTCACCTTGGTAACGATCGACGACGGCGTATATCTTCTCTTGGGCGGTTACGAGCCAATCGGCGAGCAGCTCTTTATTCGCATGGTAGTGTGCGTATCGAGCACCAAGGAATATGACGTTTGCAGGCACGGGCTTCTGCGACGCTGAGCGTTGTGGTGTCATGTTCGTTACAACGATGTCCAGTATTCGACCCACGTCAGCTTCCATGAAAACAAACATCTGATCGTTCAAGCATCGATCCCAAACGAATTGCTGGCCTTCCTCTAGATCCTCAGGAGACTCCGGATGTTCGTCCAAACCTAGATTACCCAGGTCGACCTCTAAATTCATAGCACTTTCCATCATCATTCTGCGTCGCATCTCACTTTCGGCCAAGTCTTGCTCGAACCTCTCGTTCGACAAGCCTGTGTTGTAGAAATCATCGCCGACCCCAGCGTTGCCGATGCTATATCCGCTATGCTGTAGGAAATCCGATAACTCGCTATTCGGCGGCACGAAGTCGAGGGCTGTCCTACCGCTTGAAGACTTGACATCCGTTGAGGCACCGTGATCCAGAAGTAATTTCGCAATATCTTTGTGTTTGTTGGTCATTGCCCACATGAGCGCTGTCCATTGGTTCCTATCTTGAGTGTCCACCGTGGCACCAGCATCGAGCAATGCATGAACGGCATCTAGATGACCAAAGCAACTGGCGTATATTAGGGGAGAGGTACCCTCTGCGTCCGCGGCGTCCAGATCGACTAAGCTGGAGACTTCCCCTCTAGCAAGTCGCGACACCCGTTTGACATCACCATTGCTTGCGGCCATTGTCAAAAGCTCCTGCAGCAGCTTTGCTTTTTGATCACGCGACAGCACCTCGTCTTGCCAGATCTCATCTTCCTCTGCCTCCTCTGAGTCGTCTTGACCTCTTCGCGCCTGCGACGCCAGCATCTGTGCAACGCGTGCTTCATCGTTGCCGAGGTCTCGAGCGAACGCTTCCTCATCATCTGGCTCATTGAGTGAGAGGTTGAAGTTCAATGGTTTCGCTATCGTCGGCGCGGTCAAGAACTGGGATTGGCCTATCCGTATCAGCAGTCTGTGATGGCAGCAGCACAGGTTTTCACCGACCTTGCCAAGCATCGTAGTATTCGGTGTCAGCATTGTAGCTCGGGAAGTTCTTGCGATCATCTAGGGAGCGTGGTAGATCCGCGGGTAACTCCCTTGGTCGCACGAGCTCTTCCTGGGCTTCTTGAAATTCATCTTCATTCTCATCATGCTCATAAGCATCATCGCGAGTCATATTGCCCTCCATCACGGACGTATGCGCTGAGCGCCTGTTCTCATCATGAGGCTTTGTCGCGGGGCGGCATCGAGAAGCCTAGCTGAATAACCGCTAGGCCCGTCAAAAAAGGCGTGAGGTCATCGTTGAAGCTCATGTGTCACTCCTTTGACAATGACAACTTCCTGCTGTACATAGATCGTGCTCAGCACCCGAAACTCCAACCTCGAAGCAACAGACAACTTCGGTTGCGAGCGGGCCGGCCCTATGCGTTCCATAATGTAGCCGTACCTTGATCAAGGCACAGGGGGTCCGTGCACTTCAACGCAGCGCGTGGGTGCCGTCCAGCTTCTATGTTAAGCATCAGTATTTCGCGAGACCGCAGTGACGTTGTGCTTGCACAGGTGACACTGTACAGCTGTGTTGCATAGTCCTCAGAGAGGGATGGTGCCCCATGGACTAAGCTAGCTGAGTCTTTCTGCGATCCGGCAGTATACGCTCATGGCCCACATCAACACCAACAACATATCTCGATGATAGCACGAACCGTCGAGCGGTGTAAATCCGGCTAAGTATCAAATGTTGACACTATCACGGCTCGAACGATAACCAAGCATCTCACACGAGCTGCCGACATGCTCATCAGCGATGCGTTCGTCACGAAGATCGTTGATAGGGCGTAGTGGCCCAACTCGCAAGGCTGACAGGACATATCGAATATGAATACAATAATCTTGCTGGATGGACCGCTAGTCGAAGCGCTGAAGGGCCCAGCGGTCAGTCTCGAAGCTCTTCGGTGAATTCGTCGATGCGAGGATCTACCTCCAGCATTATGGACGAGGTGCATGAAATTGCAACGCATTGGTATATTGCATCGCGTTCTCGGAGATCTAGCCGTGCTCGAGTACCCACTTCCGGAACAAGGTCCGCCCCAAACACATCTTTCGTGCTGAGATCCTCGTTTTCCGGCGCGGAGCTGCATGAGTGACCCGCACACCCGTGTCGTTATGGCTTGGGCGGTGAAACGCACACGCGGGGTTGACTTGAGATATCTCTCAGTAGTTCAGGGTGGACCCCAAGACGGTGGTCTCTCCGACAATTTGAAGATGCTGTCATAATGTCGGATACAAACTCAACCGCCGCGTCGGCCGTCTCGCAACCTGCCGAAGACAACGATGCCGAGCTCTCGCGTGGCAGCGACAGCAGCAGCAGGAAGAGAACACCAGTACCCGCAGCATGTGACTCGTGCCGTCTTCGCAAAGTGAGGTGCAGTGGCACACGGCCAGCGTGTACAGCATGTGTCAAGCGTGGGACCCTTCCTTGCGGTAAGGACTCTGTGCGCCGCCGATTGATCTTGCCTCGTGCTGAGATCGCATTCGCTGCAAATGGACGCTGATCGTTGCCTCTGTGTGCGTACATAGTGTACATGACCAATACAGAGACGGAAACGCATCATGAAGCCCTCAAACGAAGAGTAGATATCCTTGAGAGCGAGGCAGCCGCTTATCATAGCATGATCAAGACGATACGGAACGGGTCGAACGAAGACATGTTCGCAATGATACGAGAAGTCCAGGCGAGAACGGGCTCAAGTGCATCCATTGCATCTGAGGAAAGCGTACCACAACATTCAGCATCTGGCGATTCTAATAGTCAAATTGCGACGACTCTTTTGCAAGGCTTGGTCGACGGTACGGACAATCAAAGTGGTATGCTGTTGGCTCGACTACGCATCGGCGAGCCTTGGGAAAGTATAGCGAATAGTATTACGGCCATGGACTTTAGCCATCCAGGGTAAGTCGGTGGATTTCAGCTGTCTTACCTTTCACCTGATCGCCGGCTTTTTCCTAATCGACGGCTTTCTCCTAATCGACGGCTTTCACCTGATTGACGGCTTTCATCTGATTGACGGCTTTCACCTTGATTGACCACTTTCACCTGGCTAACCATGTTGCGGAAATAGCGCTTCCCAGATGCCTTTCTCGAACTACAATCATGCCGCATTGGGCATCCCGGCACAGCAGCACAACGTGGAACCCCTTAATGCGAATCGAGGCGGGGTTATTGAGCATGACGGTTCTTGGCATGGCAGGCAGTATGAGAGGGACATGTGGAACAAGAATTGACTAGAAGCTGCTCGAGCGACATCGTCGGGTATGGAATTGGCGATCGTGAACAGCGGCCAGGCCCAGGCATAGAGTGCAAATTGGTGTTCAAGACGAAGAGGCTGGTGGGGACGCCCTCTGTCGGGTTCCTTGGCTATCTCGGTGCGCTCGCGATTCTTCCATCGCCGCTTGACCCGCAGTATTGCAGACCTCTGTTCTGCCAGCTGCAGAGCGTCCGGCGGGACCGTCAATCTCTTGCCAACACCATCAACGCATCGTTGTTCGAGAACGAAGGCGAAGGCAAAGCCAACCGAGCCCATGGTCTGCTGTCACCACGCAGCGCTTTGTTCCCAAGCTTGCAACAGTGTCTCCATCTCCGCATCTGCTCTCGATGCCTCGCCGTTACTTATCGCATGATTGGGATAGCTGGAGCTGATTTGCTCGAGATCTCGTGGGTCCCCAGGTCTGGAATGTTTGCAAAGCCGCCACTAAAGCGGGCGTCAGGGGTGATCCGGAGATGACTCGCGGTGTGTATCAACATTCTGAACACCCCGCGTGCCATCATGCTGTGTGTGCTGCTGCCTAATAGACAACGAAAGCTTTCTTCGAAACCGGCAAGCACGTCATCTCGGATACTGTTGCCCTTCGCCAGGAAGATCGACGGAGCGGTACCCGTCGCTGCGTCCAGCCGTCGAAGGAGATACATCGATGTCACTGCTTGAGCTTGATATATCGAAGTCGTCCCAACCTTCAGGCTGTACAGTTCTCGAAAGTCACGAAGTAACGATGCAGACCTGAGAGCATGCTCGTCATGTAGCCTCGCAAAGTCTGCAAGCGCTGGCGAGTTCCGAGAATCCTCGCTCTGAGACGAAACGCTCTGGGACGAAACGGCAGTGTCATCACTCGATTTTCGCGCTGTTCGACCCCACGTACTCGGTCCTCTCACCGCAGCGCAAAGCAACATGACCGCGCAATGGTATTCAGCACTAGACGGCAGCATCAGCATTCCGCTTTCGTACATATTGAGTGCGACATACTGCAATTCAAAGAGTGGTGCAGGTAGATCATGCCTATACCTCAACTCTTGCGGCAGATTTTCGTACCAGGTCAGAAGCTTCTCGCGCATGAATGCGACGTCCTGCATAAATGCCTCCTCGCCTTGCGACTCGCGCGCATAGCAGAGCTTGTTCAGCTCCGCACCGATCCGAGAAAGGTGACATCGCTCGCGAAAGAGAAGGTTCCACCGGAAGGTTGACCGGACCGTCGAAAACGGCCGCCCATCCCAGGTGTGATCCGAGTTGCTAAAGTTAGGCGGTACCTTTGGTTCAGGCTTAATCGAGTGGCACGGGATAAGTAATGCATTCGAACATGCGCTGGAAGGGTCGGTTAGCTGGGCGGGTCACCTCTGCATCGTCCCTGTGACCGATACTCACACGTCTACGTGGTGAATGCCCCAGGCTGTGCACAATCTGGCACGATCGTACTCTGGGTCGCGATCGCTTGTCATGGGTAGCTGAGCATTGAGTCTAATAGCTTCGGCGATGAATGTGCATCCTTGCTTATCTCTACCACGCAGGCCAGATCTGTAGCACGTCAGCATCACCGTGCTCTGCAGTCAACAGCGCGCTCTGCGACCCACTCCATACACATGATGGTCAATGCCTGCAGGTTTGTTAACGATGCACGGCCCATTTCCGGCAGCCACAGTCGCGATGCCTCTTCGGAGAAAGCCAGGCCACGGGTGAGGTAGTCATGATCTTCTTCGAATGCCTCCTCATATTCGCAGTGTAACTGTACAGTTGTTTAGTAGCAGTGAGACACCCGGGCAACGTAATCTATATTTCACTCACGCAAGCAAGAGCGCATATGGCGTTGACGAGAAAAGATGAGCAGAAGGGGCCAGGTTTGGCGGACTGCATGTTCGATAAGAACAAATCATCTTCCACGTACCGCCAATATGGATTTATGTAGCTGAGGAATACCGATATCAAACGCGAGATGAATATATTGTTGGAAGTGACGAGCGTCCAGGATTCTGCTGGTACATCGTGAATCGGACTATCAAGCGTTGTATCGCTCTGACTGGTCCTAGCATCAACACGCTGAGATACTTCGTCACTCTCGATGGTGCGTCGAATCGTTTCGGCATCAATAACTCGATTGCGGAACCTGTCGAATTTTGCAGGTACAACCTGACTATTCGCTACCAGCCGGACGGACAATATCTCCTGTAATGTCGATGAGCTTTGAGCTAGCGCTACTCGGAGCCTCCGATGAGGATCGGGTGCAGAGCGCGTTTGGGGAGCGCGCTGCCCGAGACGGGAAAGGATAACTTCAGCATCCTCGCCCTCTCGTAGACGATATCGGACTGCGCTTCTCTCATCGCCTTTGGCCCACGCCAGACTCTGGAGAAGTTCGGAGCTTGCATTGTGTGATTCTTGCATCTCCTCATACTTCCTTCGGGCGGCGCGGGCATGGGTTTCACCTTCCTGCGTTTGGAACAGACAAGCAATTCGACGGGCTCGACAAGCTGTGCAGGGCCGACCGCCTTCGCATCGGATTTTGCGGGTGCGGCAATGGTCTATGACCGGATCACGATATCAGTAAACGGACATTGAGAGATCGGGCGGATAACATGGGCGTTTTACCGCAAGCTGCTGGGACAGCATCTTGTAGCAGGCGCCTGGGACGGCGACCAGCTTGCTCTGATGAATCGCCGCGCTGGTCGCTACGCTGAGACGATTCCATTTCGATATAGCTTAAGTTTGAACATGAGAAGCGGTAGATGCGATGGAGCCATGCACGTTGATGACACAAAGTTCTGTCTGTGGTGTAGAAGCCCCACCGGAGGGCCGGGTCTTAAATAGCTTCCTGCATCATGCGTGGCGCCGAGCAAACATGAACCTAGCAATGGTTTCTGTCGTACTGATCAGCATATCCACGTTGT
Organism: Bretschneidera sinensis; assembly: GCA_023935145.1. Taxonomy (NCBI): domain Eukaryota; kingdom Viridiplantae; phylum Streptophyta; class Magnoliopsida; order Brassicales; family Akaniaceae; genus Bretschneidera; species Bretschneidera sinensis. The sequence continues at coordinate 8,898 of JALCZK010000298.1, read as the reverse complement.
CGCGCATATCCCACCAGACTACCATCAGCCTCAGGACTATTTTTCCTCGCGAATCCGCATACTTCCGAACGGATTTTCTTCGTCTTGTCAAGCATTCTTGGTTGGTCAGTTCACTCATATGTTGGCATTTGGAAGATATCCACCAAGCACGTGACATTTTTTCCTTAGCGATTTGCGCCAACGTTAAGGTATTACCGTGAGATCTCCGTGTGATCACTGTGACGTATTCTGCATCCGATACCTACCTTACCTTACAAAGTAGACAGGCTTCGAAGGTAAGGTAATCTATCGTGCACCGATGGCGCCAAAAGAAGATGGCTTACAATCTTCGTGAGTTCGGAGTATGCGCCGGATCGATCTACCAAATTGTCCATGCTTTATGCAGGCATTGATGACAGCGAACAGTTTCGAACCCTATCGGAAGACTTGTCCGCCTCCGCGATCCCTCTGAAGGTTGATACACTCGCAACATTCCTGCTGTCTCCTCTGCGCGCTTTCGTATCTCACGTGCGTGGGAATCTCAATGTTTACGGATACTTACAATGTGCTAAAAGCAAGCCTGATTTCCTCGTTGTTCGCTTCACCGTGCGACTGTATGCAGCGAAGCGAAGCCTGAGTAATGCGATTCCAATGGCACCGACTGCATGGCATACTTGCTGCAGCGCTACCGAGACGGACCTGGATGCTGATGCTGAAATCTAGATGATTGCTTGGCCACAGCGAGCTGATTATGGCATTGAGCATCATCGATGCATAGCTTTCGAAAAGCTCGCCGATGTCAGCGTGACGATCGGCAGCTGTGCAGTGCACCAATTCGGGGCCCGGCCGCCGCCACGTACGTGAAGACCCATGCAGCATCCTCCCGTCTGTCATGAGCGTCTGGGCTGAGCAGACGCATGGTTATCTGTCTCTACAGCGGCTCACCTAGCGGGCCGTCACTTCGTCTGCTACGGCAATATCATGCAGGCGATCGATCACGGCTTCGATTGAAATAGCCGACATGTCGTTCGACGCGGGCGAGAGGTGAACAATGTGTCCAGACCTGAAGTCTTCTGGTGCACGTCGCTGCATCTGAGCTAGCTGCTTGAGAGTCTCGCGGGCCTCGCTCACAGAGATGCGTTTGTTGTTGATTGCCATCCAAAGGAGGCTTTGCAAGAATCCTGTGGCAATTCGAAAATTCTCAGAAAGACGTAGATATGCGTCGATACACACTTCGTAATAGTATCGCCACTCCAGACATTCTTGATCCTGAAGGGTGGCACTGCCGATGTACAGCAAAGACGGATGCCATAAGATTGAACAGCTCGCCGACCTTTGCAGGTGATAGTAGCTCACTGCAAGAGCCTTCAACTGGGTTATCGATGCCGAGACGACTGCGTGCGGACTACTGCCAGCTGCAGCCATGAACCCTGACCTCCGCTCTTGATCAAAGAAGGGTCGAAAAAGATCTACAAAGGTAGTATGGAGCCAAATGCTAACTTGGAGTTAGTCAGGTCTCGGTGAAGCCTCGTGGTGATCGAGGTGTCGAGGACGTGTGACTTACCGCAGGACGAGGACGTAGTGTGGAGAACCTTCCTGTTGATTAATCACGGAATCTAGGGTGTTTGCCCATTCCAATAAATCACTATACTTCGCCTCGGCGTATGACAGCGGGACCTTCTCGGCAATAGCCCGACTACTTGAGGTGCGATAAGTGACCGCGATGTCAGCTTGTATCTGACGGAGCTTCGAGAGTGCTGTGAAGATCTTGTCGATATTCAGGGAACGGCTATCGTTCTCAAAAGCGGCGCCACCTGCTTGTGATGTGGCACGGCATTCACCTGGAGTAGGGAAAGGTGGCGCGCCTTTCGCAGGTTCTTCGCCGTAGGCCATTCCATGCACACAGAGCCAATTGAAGGCGCCCCAGGCTACCTGCGATGTCGAAACCAATTGATCGACTGGCCAGTGCTTGTACCTCGTAGAGTGGACGGTGTCAGATCGTACTCTGAGCAGACCCGAGACCCTCGGCAAGCGCTGCACCTTCCCATTTGAAAGATCGTGCCAAACGATCGTTTCCGTTGCAGGCACAGCCAAGGCTAAGCAGCTGGAGTGCTGCGACATGCAAGATGTTCTCAGTGCCTCCGCAGGTTAAGGCCATCTCCTTCGCTTCCGCTAGAAAGGCGCCGGCTAAACAAGACATCCGTTGCTCGCCATAGCCTGTACACGTCTGCAGCCATCTTAGCAGGTCGAAACTGTTTCCGAAGATCTGATAACACGTACACAAGCCCAGAACAGGACCGCGCTTACCAACAGCGATGAGCAGAACTCGATCCGTTGATCAACCAAATCTCGAACGAACAGGTCAGCATCGAAGAAACCGAGCAGAGGATGATCAATCTCGAGATAATGGGATATGAGTGTTGCAGCATGTGCACTCTGGATCGGAACAGCAGTCCAGAAGCTTGGGTTAAGCTTTGCCAGACGCGGATCCACATAAGGAGAGGTTGCTTGATCGCCGGTAGCATCGGATGGCAGAAGCGAACTATTCATTACATCTCCATGACCGTTGGGCCTCAGACGTTCCTGTGACGACGAGGCCTCATGCTGAGCGCTTGATGTATCAGGCACAGCCGCCATCGAACTTCGCAACGCGCCTGACGGTTGACTGTGGGCAGCGTAGCTGACGTAGGAGTTAACGTGAAGACTGGCAACGACGGGTCCGCATGATCCGATGACTTACCTCTCTTGTCCGCGCGGCTTGCGGCTTCTAGAGCCTCGTATTGGAAGGGAGAAGGGGTCCTGCGCGATATGCATCGGTGAGTACAGGATTCGTAATGCTGTCAGCCGCGCCACATCGCATTGACCTACCATGCTGATCAGGAATGGATAAGCCTTGGGGTGATGCGACATCAACTTCGTCTCTAGCACCGTGTGATGTTTTGACACCGTGTCACACTCGAGCAGCGGCAGGAGGGACGTGTGTCTTGCTGAGTGATTGCTCGGCAACTTCGAGAAGGCCACCAAAGGCTGTGCATCCAGGGCAAGCCGGCGCAGATGTCGATGAGCTTCGCGCTCGGGCAACGTGCTCAGGAAAATCAGCGCAGTCTCAATGTCTACACCGCCAATGCACGCTGTTAGCTCGGAACTGGCAGTAAACTATCGCCCAGTACGCTATCCTGTTTAACGGTCATTTTTCATAACGGCGAAGACCGGCCTACCATTGAGTCTCGCTTTTGCAGCATCCAACTCTCGCTTCTGCGCTGCTTGCAGCGTCTCGCCGTCCCGTATATCGTGGACATAGCGACACGCTACACGGCGTCGTGTACATGTCTTGCATGACGGCTTTTCACCACTGCACTAGTTTACGATTACTTAGGCCCAGCAACTTCAGATCAGAGTCAAACCTTCGTACCGCGATCTTCTTGTTCCGACAATTTTCGCAAGCCAGCCGCGTTGTCCGTCTCACACGATCACTGATGTCCCTGGCCGAAGTCGAAGGAGCTGATGAAGGTCCAACATCGGCCATTTCACATCGTTGAGGCGCCACACGAGAGTTGAACGCCTTGCGATCATGCTTAACAACATCTAACTACCTAGTCCACGAAAGCTACGCATCTATTGCAATACGCCATCGACCGTCGGAGCCACTTCCGTCCATCTCCGTCCGGCTACATGGAACGATGCCGCGAGTCGTCATGCCAGGTACTCCCGGACGGTTTGGCTGTACGAGAGGACGCTGATGATGCGTAATGTATTCATTTTGCAGCGAAGTAAAACGCAATGTGTACAGATTGAAAGCGCATATGAGCTAGGTGAAGTCGGAGTAAGAACCGAGCATTTCGAGCCTCTGGATGAAGGAGAGCGACTTTACGCACTGACCATCTATCTCTGTGTCTGGCATCACGTGCTGACCTACCTTTTGATTAGATAACACTTTCAGACCTCTCATCCTCCGCGGAAATGGACATCATAGCAGAACACAAGTCCTTAGGAACGCAAATCGCGGAGCGGCTTCTTGTGCTTCCGCAATAGCCATGAGTACAGTTGCGTGCATTAAAGCTGACGAGACAAGCTAGGGGTGCGGTACTCCGTGCTGTAAGCGGGCAAAACAACCACATGGCCTGATGCAGTTAACCTCAATGCACCATCGGAGTCAGCTCCACGGATTACTCCATAGGATCCAGCAGCGGGGTTCCTGGAAGCAAGGATCACCCGAGCTGAAAGATCGGTTGTCCAGCAGGTCTGATTGACATTGTGCCTTACAGGCATCAAACATTTCATCCAACATTGCCAGCCTGCAGCTACGAATTTGTTTGAGGGTTCTCCATTACATCGCACCACATTCCCTGGTCGATGGCCAGGTCAAGACATGTAGTTGACAGTGTTCATGAGCCCACCTCGTACGTTCCATCCGAGATTGCTCCTGCGATTCTGGTAGTGACAGCTAGACAAGCGAGCTAAGATATTGTACTCAGGTCGGATGTCGTATGCTGATCCCCTCTGCAGCGATACTACCGGAATTACCTCCTTGCAAGCAGCGTCGCATGGAATCTCCCCTCACCTTATAGGATTTGCGCAAAGGCGGCGGAGTATGCTCCTAACGACAAAGAGCCTCAAGACCAGATGGCCCACCAATAGTCAGGGCGAGTGCCAGAAAACACGGAGTACGCACCGCATTTCTATGAACATGACAGAGTGGAGTGGATGCTTAAAGGAAGATGCTCCGCGCTCTCGCTTAAAAGGCTGAAAGGCTCCCGTCTATAGCAAAGCAAATACTCCACACTGACATGGATCATGGATCTGCAATGCGAAGAATGCTCGAGGATGTATGCAGGGTCCGAGGGGCATGGTCATGAATGCACTATACCCGTGTCTGTACGAATGGTTCAGCTGCATGGGTTTCCGTGGCGTCAGACCATTGAAAATTTGGCGCAAGCATCACTGGGTGAGAGCAAAGGTATCACTGTACTGTTCGCGATAAACGTAGTAGCGAGTACGGTATTAGGGCAGCTGCGCCGGAGGCTAAGGTAATTAGAGTTCCACCCATCCGTCAATGTTGTGATATCAGTCACTCGGTTATTGGCCAGACTGAGTTTCGGAGCTCGCTCCGATTCGGTATGGGTCCATTGGTTGGGGTGCAGCTTACATATGTAGCTTGATCGTTCGGAAATCTGTGCCGTTACGTGAGCTCAGGGAAACCGAGTTTGGTGCGTGCATTGTGACGACCTTGTGGGGATACGGCATGTTGTGCCGCTCGCAAGTGGTGTTTTCTAAGCTTCAAGTACCTCCATTGCTAATGCGAAGTTCCTGTACATAAGCTGCACCGCTGTTGCCGTCGAATTACTACCAGCATTGCCTGGTAACAAGCTGTTGGCGATTCTCAAATTTGTGTCATCGGAGACCGTCTTACCTATATACACAGCAGTCCACTTTCGTTATTTTCCTTCTGCACACAAAATATCTTCCAATGCTATAGTCATCATTGATCATGCCGCCAAAACATGCAGATGCTGTTAGCGATCTTGGTGTGCCTATGAGAAAGAGGACTGAGAAGGCTGTCAGTCACCCCTGCTCCTCGACATGATCTTAGCTTGCGCTGATTTCTCGGCAGTGCGACCAGTGCCGCAGGAGAAAAACGAAATGCGATGGCAAGGCTTCCTGCAAGGCGTGCGCAGAAATTGGGTGAATATATATTGTTATAATATGTTGTCGAATTGCCACTGACGTAACATTGCAGACTGGAGTGCAGCTATGGGAACAGGGTGAAGCAGACCAGAGGATCACAATATGTCGCTCATCTGGAGCATCGCTTAAGGGAGCTTGAACATCCAACCACAGCACGCACGACTGCATCAGAACCAGAAAGCCCGGCCGAGCATTTCCCGGCCTATATGGTCTCTTCGGATCAATCCGGCAGTGGATCGTCTGCTTCGTCTGCAAGCTCGCGTAGCATGAATACAACACCCCCACAATTGTCCGATGGCATGACTAGCGAGAACATGCTGGCTGGAGATCTGTTCTCTCAGCCAATGACATACTCCTCCGAGGATGCCAGCATGTCAGGATACGATGGCTTCAACCCGATTAGATCCACACGGCACAGCATGGATGATAACGACACCCTGTTCAGCGCGCGAGTCATTCTTTTAGGCATGTCTCGAACCAATTACAATGCCAAATGCGCGATGCAGCATCTTGATCTACTCAATGTGAGTAGCGCCTAGCTACTCTACTATAGCTGGCATCATACTGACGACTGTTTAGATGGAGCTCAATTCGCCTGCGATCGCGCCACCACAAGTTACCGACTACAATCCCTTCGCCAACGAGGATAGATTCAGTACAGGCTTTGACAACGACTTGGATCCACTTCAATCGAGCGCCTCCATGTTTGATGAGTATGTCAACACGCCGCAAGCTTTTGCATCGACTGCTTTTCAAGATCGACAGGATTTGAAATTCGCAAACCCCTTCCACACCGCCCGAGGGAGATGAGGCTCATGTTTATATCCTGTCAGCATTGACCGTCGCGACTAAGCAACAAAGGAAGCATAACACACTCTGGCTAAGAACGTCTTGCCGACCCAAAAGTTCTAATTCGAGATGTCGAGAATCCCGGCCATAAGCAACAATTGGACCTGGGCCCCGAGACTTGAGCACGCTCACGGAAAGTTCACAGTTCGACTTTCCTTGAGCAAGGCATGCCGAGATGATCTGGAACTGAGGTTCGGATCGAAGAAGTAGTGTACATAGCGCCTATCTAGGGTGGAAGCCATGGAACTAGAGCAGATCACTCTTGCCCAAATATGATCTCTCAACGCCTCCTTAATTCCGTTCGATGTAGATACCTTATAGCCGGAGCCAGCCATGTCATCGCGCGGCGCCGCCGCCGTATGTCATACTCAGGCCTTCTCAGGCCCGCATTGTGGATCTTCTCCATGCATCGTGCTATAGGCACGCCGTGATCCTAGACGGCTGTGATACGATCTCCCAGACCGAGCGATTCTACATCAATCTCACCGTTGCACCATTTCGGCCCGCCCTCTGCATCGGTGAATGAGAGGTATTCGACGTCTCTTGAGTAGCTCGATTCTGACCATCTTCTCTGCACTTACATACCACCACGAGCATACGGATGGTACCCGCGACGGCCACCACGGCCCCCACCTCGATAGTTCGGGGCTGGGGTGCCAGCGTTCTTGGGCCCGGTAGGAGCATTGACAGGCGCTTGCGCAGCAGGGCCAGGCTGTGGGGTACTACCCTGCGAGTTCCGGCCGCCACGACCACCACGACCTCCACCATTGCCTCCACGACCCTGCATACCGGCTGGAGCTGGAACGTCGTCATACATGCCTTCCCACGTTGCGCCGCCCTGGAAGTTGCCCTGCTGCATTCGGTTATTCTGCTGGCGCTCATACTTCTGCTGTTCGAACATCATTTGCTCTTGTGCGCTGAAAGCTTGGCCTGCTGCGCCGTTGGATGGTGATGCGCTTCCGTTGCCACTACCGTTGTTGTTGTTGGCTGGTCCGCCTTGGTAGTTTTGCATCATCTGCTGCATCATGGCTGGATTCATGCCTTGTTGCGGCCATGTACTGCTGCATCATTGGGTTGGCTTGCATGTTCTGCATATTACCTGCCATTGGGTTCATGCCTCCGCGACTCATAGCCATCTGCTGTTGCATCATCTTGAAGTATTGCTGCATATTTTGCCAGTACTGCGCCATCATCGCCGGAGTCATGCCGTTGGGTTGCTGAGCCTGGTTCTGCTGGTTTGCTGGTTGTCATTGTGATTGCTGTTGTTGTGGTTGTTCCAGCCGCCTCCTCTATTATTCCCGCGGTTGAACTTTCCGCCGGCGTTGTCATCCTCACGAGTATTGCCTCTTGGTTGCGCACGCTTGACTTCGATCATCTTTCCGTGTATAGATAGTGGCTGCTCCAGCGTCCGGTCGACAGCGGCGTCGCTATCGAATGTGACGAAGCCAAACCCACGTGGCCGACCAGTGTCCTTGTCCATCATGAGAGTGGCATCAAGCACACGGCCGAACTGTTGGAAGAACTCCAGGAACTCGGGATCTGTGCACTCCTGTGAAACACCACCAACAAAGATCTTCGCCGTTCGCTCCTGCTCTTCACGGGGTATGGCACGCTTTGGGTCGATCTGAAGGATGTTATCAGCAACGCTCAGCGTGCGGAGACCACATGGAAACACTCACGAGTTTGCCATCTAGGAAGTGCTCTTGACCATGACAGTATTGACAGTCTTTGGATCTCTGAAAGTTAGAAAGCCAAAGCCTCTCGATCGTCCGGTCGCTCCATCTCGCATGACCTGACAGTCATTGACTTCTCCGAATTGGGAGAAGTAGTCCTTAAGGCTTTCTGTGAAACAAAGTAAGTGTTTGTTATATATGTATATGCTGTTACTAAGACTCACGGTCGGTAGTCTCCCAATTCAGGCCACCGATGAACATTTTGCTATTACACAAATGTTAGCGTATGCGCACTATCTACAAATAGTTCAAAATAAAATGCAGTGTGTTGGAGCATGTTGTGTAAGCGTTGGAGTACAGGGGTTCCCTCCTCTTCCCAGACAGAGTGCTCGTAGCAGGTCGGAAGGCATGGATTGTAGTATCCGTAGCAACGACATGCTTCCAAGTGCGCAGACAACGATGAGAATGTTGCTGCACGGCAAAGGAGCAATGCTTGCGTTTCGACATGGCGCGTTGACAGTCTCGTGGTGCGGAGGACCTGGCGAGATGCTTTAAGGTGCGTGAAGCCCTAAGCGCCCCTCTCGAATTCGCAACATGTTGCGACAAATCCATGCAGACTGCTCAGAATAGCGGCAATATGTGGATCGCACACACAGTCTGGTTTTCTTCGATATACGGAGCTGCGCATATGCTAATGTGTCGATACGATTGA
>JALCZK010000297.1:0-30504 GCA_023935145.1 Bretschneidera sinensis | reverse complement strand
CTCTAGGCGGTCCCATAATCTTCTCCACCTAGGTACAACCTACGCTAGGTGAGATTCAGTCATTCCCCTCCACTAAGGCCATAACCTGCCATGGGCGAGGTATTATAATCTTCTCCACCTAGGTACAACCTGAACTAGGCGAGATTCATCCATTTCCTCCACTTAGGTCGCAACCTACACTAGGTGAGGTATTATCATTTTCGGATCCCTTTCACCTAGGTCACAACCTACACAAGGTGGGATCATATCCTTTCCAAGATCATTCTTTCCATTATCTTATTACAAATTATTTTCTTGTAATGCAACAATTATCTCAACACACAATCCACAATCAAACATATCACCATCATTCAATCCAAAACATATTTTCCAACATATCGTAATGTTTCTATTATCATTTCTTTATGTATACGCGTCAATAAAATTATCATCAAACTGTCAAGGCACTTTCATGATCATTCATTTCATTATGCTTACTAAGAGTAATATGAAACTCACCTTCGATGCGTCGCAATTTAGTCTCGGATTATTCTTTTGCCCTTATTATGTTTGTCAATTGCACCTAAAGATTTATACAAACAAATATATATCATTTAGTATAGTATTTAAAACAGCAAACACTTAATAAGCAACCATTCATTTTATTTAGTTACACATATAAGCAAAAGAAAATAGTACTAAAAGTTTCATTCTCTCTTTTGTCACCTTTCTTCATTTTTTCTTCATTCTTTACTTCTTTCCTTATTCTTTCCTTACCCAAGTTTGAGATTCATACTAAAAAAATGATACTCTTCAATTACATAATCAAAATTTCAATTTAAAAGAGAAGAAAATTTCAACTTCTTAGGTAATAACATTACTCAAATCGACTTTTTTCCTTTATTTTCCAAATCTTCATTTTCTATAATTTTGTTACCAAAGCATCCATTACTCACTTCAAACTTTTCTAACTAAAAGATTTCATTCAAATCTACCCATCTTCATATCATAGAATTAGCAATTTATATAGACTTTAATTTCAAAACTCAACTTAGAGTAGTTACTAAAAATTCTAACAGGAATAAAAAAAATATTTTTTCTGCACATTAATTCCAAATAGAGAAACTCTCTTACCTAGAGAGAGTTCTTTTAATTCCTACAAGGTTTTCAAACTTTCAGCCCAAAGCATAATTCTCTAATAATACGCAGCTCAAGATTATGTTATACAAGAACCAAATTAAAACTTTTAACTGAATTTCACCATAGAATCTTCAAATTTAAAAAATTCATAACTTCATCATATTAAATCCAAATGACTTTAAACAAAAGCAAAACATCAACTTGAAGAAGTCTAGTTTATGTTTGTAGTTGATCACCTTTCGAAAATACCTCAATTTCTGCATGTGAAAAAGCCACGAAACAAGTTAGATTTTCCTTCCCTGTCTCGCGCGTGTAGGACAGGAATCGCCGTGGCCTACTCGTCGAGACCCACCTCCCTGGCCGGACGGTTGAGGAAGATGGCATTAGGAGGTGGTCAAGGTTTGGGGGCAAAAGAACTTGACGTGATGGTGTTTTGGTTTGATGGAAAAAATGGGTTTTTCTCCAAAAGCTTAATAAAACTTTGCTCTCTCTCTTGTCTCCCTCTCCTCTGCCGCAAATGAAGAAGACCAAATGAGTTTTCTAGTGCATTCTATGTAGACTAGGCTTTATTTACTCCCCTCTTGGTCTTTTACCCTTTTGCACTTCTCCTTTTCTTTTAAGAAACTGCGAGTCCCTTCCTCTCTTTTTTCAACTAATTAAACGAAGACCCCCCTTTATCACTTTTTTTTTTTTTTTTTTTCGAGCAAAACAATACCAAATTTATTTAATTTCCATCAAAATACCCCTTTGAAATATATACCTATAGTCATTTCTTTGAACAATAGGCCAAGGCACTATAATACAAACATTTAGTTTCAATATTAACATAATGTATATCAAAATAACACAAGTTCTACAAAAAAGAGGGATCTACAGAAACAGCCAAACAAGTCTGCTATTTGTTTAATAATTTTACAATTTCAAGCCAGAAGTTGAATGCCTCCACAATGCATCCACACAAATCTTTCACTAACGATCATAGAGGGCTCCTTAGTGAATCATGTGCTAAACCACACACCCCCATCCATCAGCGAGTCATGCATTTCTTTATCAAAAAATGACAGAAGCACCCGGAAATCCCCCATTGATCTAACCTCTCATGAGATAACTTCTTATGGAATAAAGTGTTCATGAATAATGGGAATACGCTCAGAATACCTGGCACAACTGGCCACGCTTTTCGTTTGCCAGTTTCTAACTTCCTCATTTACTTCTTATTGAACATACTTAAAACCTGAATATTTCTGATTATTGGGAGCCTGTCCTTCAACAACATCCTTACCTTGTAAACCAATCAAAGTACTTCAGCGAATGACTGAGAATCAAGAAAGCAAATGCAACTGATTGGAACTAAGTTCCCTTGATTGGACAAACTTAATGTAATAAATTTAATTATACTTACCCATACAATTGCAACTGAGGATAGCAATCTATTCAACTGTCATTTGTATTGTTCTTATACCTTGCAGGATTGTTGTTTAGTTATATAAGCCCTCGATAATTAACTACTACAAAATCATTAAAAGTATAACGATCCAGTGAGATCATGTGCACGCATAAAGGAGAAATCAGGAATGTCATTTTCGAAAAAATTGAGTGGAAAAGAAAGATTTTGTAACTGTACCGAAAAAGACTAACCTACACCAGATATATAATTGCTTTCTTCTACAATTTTTTTCTCGTTCTGCAACTTTGGGGGTTCACAGTCCTAAACTTTGGCTAATAGGCCACCTTGAATTGATCTTTAATCTGTTTAGCTGAGGCAGCGTTCGAATGGGCTAGGCTTAGCCTCAATGTTTGTTTGCATTTTGAAAGATGTGACTGTTTTAAGCATGTGCCATTCACAGCAGCGCCCACCGGGGGATAAATAAAATATCAGTTTGAGCTGACTTTTGCAGTTGTGGTTTGTTCTAATTTCCTATAATAAATTCATAAATTAATTACATTTTTCGTTTGAATTTAAATTCTAATGATCCAACTGAATTAATAAAATTCTTAAAAAAATTGAGGTGGCCGAATCAAATTTGTGTGATTTTTTTCCGCATAAATTTATTCGCTTTTTTATTTGCTTTTATTCTTTGTGACACAATCATTCTTCTCTACTTTATGGTGAAAGCAGGTAAACGACAAGTTTCATAAATAAAGGCATGCCTTTTATATAATTCCATCAAAAGGAATGAAAATATTATTTTTACAATTAGTACTCTTCAATGTTTCAACATAATCAAACCTATTTCTTTAAAGAAGCACCTGGAACCTTACCCAGAATCGACACACATTTTTTCCATGCTCGTTTTCCATTTTTTCGGTATTCAGATGCCTTTCCCTTATAACGTTTTCTGTTGACCTGCAGTTCTACGAACGCATTATGGCAAACTTCATTCATGCCCAAAAGTTTTTGGCAGCATTGTTTACCTATAATTACTTTTTTCGGATCCCAAAATATATTTTGAAAAATCTCCATAGCACATTTTAGGTCCATCCGGGTTTTGCAATGTTGTTTGTCGATGATGTCTTGTTGTGCAAACCCATGCGAGACCAAAATTGCTATACCTGCCATAAACATGATCATCGTAACTGAATTGATATTTAGACTTGTCATGGTATTTAATACTACTTATTTGCCTGTGCTTTAGATGATGAAAGATCTTTTGATATGATTAAATTACAAGAAAAAAATGTTTATTTATAGGTTTACAAAGACAAGGTGAAGTGCATTTACCATTTAAGATGTTTCTTCAGTTTCTATCACATTGAATTCATTGTATTTATCATCATTAATTCAATTATGTTTTATCTCCCACGCACATGCACACGTATACTAAGAAGACGTGATAAAATCTATCAGGACTAGAAAACTCATCCTGACCTATCAGATAAGCTAATAAAATAAATTAAAATAATATTATTGAATTTGAACCCGACTCGAGTCACTCAAAATTCGATATGGCTCTTACCTAAAACCTGAAATAACCCTAACCCAAACAACTTTGAAATTTTGAGCACCCAAACCCAACCTTTAATGAAATTCGAGAAAACCCAACTAGAAGTCCAAATTAACGATATTTAAAAAAAAATGAAGAATGAATTGCTTGTCAAACTAACATTGGTCAAGTACAAGATATTAAATGAATTACATCAGACTAAAGAGAATTAAACAAAAAAAAATTCAAATTCTTTTTTCTACTAATTATGTAATTATAAGTAAATATATATATTGAAGGACAAGCGTCGTATTGATAATAAAGGGAATAAAAACCAGTGTGACAAGAACCAAAGCTAAAAAATTAAAAACAAAAAGCACGCATCACATTTGCAGAGCTCTATATTATCGAGTGTTAACTACTTTAACCAAGTGTTAGTAGATTTTTCCTTGTTATGAGTAGAGGTAGTACGTTAAGCCTCAAGTGCCTCTCACTAATATTAGGCCTTCCTGGAAGTTCTCGCCATTCTTTTACGTGAGTGACCATTCAAATTTTTGTCAAGTTTCGTTAGAACTAACTTTTTCCTTCCTACAAATGGCGAATGCTTACGTTAGAGAATCTCTATGAAGCATGACTTCATTATTAGCAGCCATATCATCTGAACCTGCCAAAGCCACCATCCTTGATCTCTTGTTGAGGAACACTTGTTATAGAATAACAATCATCCAACGACGCTCCACACTTCATGCTAAATTTTTTATCAGTAGGAAAATTAAGGAAAAGTTCTAGTGATTCTTCCACCACTCTAGTAGAAGATTGAACCATCCATAATTACTTTGATAGTCTAATTAATTGTACGGACCTTAGCGGGACAAACTTACACATTGCTAATTTCTAGAATTCATGGAAATGAAACTGTAACGACCCTATCCCGAAAAAACCGCATGGGTCCGTTCGTAATGGCACCATTACCTTCGAACATTGAGCACTTAAAACTGGAGAAAACCGTGACCTGGATCTTACTAGTAAATTCTATGATTTATTTTACACATATAAATACAACCATAGCTTCACTTACAGTTTATACAAAGTATTCTTGGATAAAACCAAATGTCTACAAATATGCAACCTTTTCCATTTTCCACATCCAAATTAAACTAAATTATACATCATTCCAAAAATGGAGACATATAAACATAACTTGTACATTCATTATTGAAAAAAAAATAATTAACAAACTCTTTGCTTGCAATCCACCTAAGAGAATTTTCTTTTAATCTCTCGTTCACTTGATATCTCCAAAGTTCAAAAGGATTTTTGTGTGATATATATATATAAAGAATTAGCTAAAGAGCTCAGTGAGTAACCATTTTACTCAGATTAACGGTTACTATATCCACAATAATGTAAAAAAATTCTAACATTTGTCTTTCTTTAGAATAAAATAAATTATCAAAGAACTTAACACTTGTATTTCATAAAAGTCATGTCTAAGATTTATTACGAAAGTACAAAGTATACTTCCATTGCATAGTTGAACCTTATATACCAATCATTGGAGACTTCAATCATTTAATGTTTAATAACTCAACATTACCATTCTAATAAAGATACCATGCAATGCAAATGCTAAGAACGATAATTTATTTAAATATTAAAATTTACTCCATTTCTTGACCTTATTTATATCATGACGGGACATCTCCCCATGTACCGGTACATTTAGCATTTTCATTTCATAAAATCCCCACCACCTAGGTAATAACTTACTCTAGGCGGGGTCCCATAATCTTCTCCACCTAGGTACAACCTACGCTAGGTGAGATTCAGTCATTCCCTCCACTAAGGCCATAACCTGCACTGGGCGAGGTATTATAATCTTCTCCACCTAGGTACAACCTGAACTAGGCGAGATTCATCCATTTCCTCCACTTAGGTCGCAACCTACACTAGGTGAGGTATTATCATTTTCGGATCCCTTTCACCTAGGTCACAACCTACACAAGGTGGGATCATATCCTTTCCAAGATCATTCTTTCCATTATCTTATTACAAATTATTTTCTTGTAATGCAACAATTATCTCAACACACAATCCACAATCAAACATATCACCATCATTCAATCCAAAACATATTTTCCAACATATCGTAATGTTTCTATTATCATTTCTTTATGTATACGCGTCAATAAAATTATCATCAAACTGTCAAGGCACTTTCATGATCATTCATTTCATTATGCTTACTAAGAGTAATATGAAACTCACCTTCGATGCGTCGCAATTTAGTCTCGGATTATTCTTTTGCCCTTATTATGTTTGTCAATTGCACCTAAAGATTTATACAAACAAATATATATCATTTAGTATAGTATTTAAAACAGCAAACACTTAATAAGCAACCATTCATTTTATTTAGTTACACATATAAGCAAAAGAAAATAGTACTAAAAGTTTCATTCTCTCTTTTGTCACCTTTCTTCATTTTTTCTTCATTCTTTACTTCTTTCCTTATTCTTTCCTTACCCAAGTTTGAGATTCATACTAAAAAAATGATACTCTTCAATTACATAATCAAAATTTCAATTTAAAAGAGAAGAAAATTTCAACTTCTTAGGTAATAACATTACTCAAATCGACTTTTTTCCTTTATTTTCCAAATCTTCATTTTCTATAATTTTGTTACCAAAGCATCCATTACTCACTTCAAACTTTTCTAACTAAAAGATTTCATTCAAATCTACCCATCTTCATATCATAGAATTAGCAATTTATATAGACTTTAATTTCAAAACTCAACTTAGAGTAGTTACTAAAAATTCTAACAGGAATAAAAAAAATATTTTTTCTGCACATTAATTCCAAATAGAGAAACTCTCTTACCTAGAGAGAGTTCTTTTAATTCCTACAAGGTTTTCAAACTTTCAGCCCAAAGCATAATTCTCTAATAATACGCAGCTCAAGATTATGTTATACAAGAACCAAATTAAAACTTTTAACTGAATTTCACCATAGAATCTTCAAATTTAAAAAATTCATAACTTCATCATATTAAATCCAAATGACTTTAAACAAAAGCAAAACATCAACTTGAAGAAGTCTAGTTTATGTTTGTAGTTGATCACCTTTCGAAAATACCTCAATTTCTGCATGTGAAAAAGCCACGAAACAAGTTAGATTTTCCTTCCCTGTCTCGCGCGTGTAGGACAGGAATCGCCGTGGCCTACTCGTCGAGACCCACCTCCCTGGCCGGACGGTTGAGGAAGATGGCATTAGGAGGTGGTCAAGGTTTGGGGGCAAAAGAACTTGACGTGATGGTGTTTTGGTTTGATGGAAAAAATGGGTTTTTCTCCAAAAGCTTAATAAAACTTTGCTCTCTCTCTTGTCTCCCTCTCCTCTGCCGCAAATGAAGAAGACCAAATGAGTTTTCTAGTGCATTCTATGTAGACTAGGCTTTATTTACTCCCCTCTTGGTCTTTTACCCTTTTGCACTTCTCCTTTTCTTTTAAGAAACTGCGAGTCCCTTCCTCTCTTTTTTCAACTAATTAAACGAAGACCCCCCTTTATCACTTTTTTTTTTTTTTTTTCGAGCAAAACAATACCAAATTTATTTAATTTCCATCAAAATACCCCTTTGAAATATATACCTATAGTCATTTCTTTGAACAATAGGCCAAGGCACTATAATACAAACATTTAGTTTCAATATTAACATAATGTATATCAAAATAACACAAGTTCTACAAAAAAGAGGGATCTACAGAAACAGCCAAACAAGTCTGCTATTTGTTTAATAATTTTACAATTTCAAGCCAGAAGTTGAATGCCTCCACAATGCATCCACACAAATCTTTCACTAACGATCATAGAGGGCTCCTTAGTGAATCATGTGCTAAACCACACACCCCCATCCATCAGCGAGTCATGCATTTCTTTATCAAAAAATGACAGAAGCACCCGGAAATCCCCCATTGATCTAACCTCTCATGAGATAACTTCTTATGGAATAAAGTGTTCATGAATAATGGGAATACGCTCAGAATACCTGGCACAACTGGCCACGCTTTTCGTTTGCCAGTTTCTAACTTCCTCATTTACTTCTTATTGAACATACTTAAAACCTGAATATTTCTGATTATTGGGAGCCTGTCCTTCAACAACATCCTTACCTTGTAAACCAATCAAAGTACTTCAGCGAATGACTGAGAATCAAGAAAGCAAATGCAACTGATTGGAACTAAGTTCCCTTGATTGGACAAACTTAATGTAATAAATTTAATTATACTTACCCATACAATTGCAACTGAGGATAGCAATCTATTCAACTGTCATTTGTATTGTTCTTATACCTTGCAGGATTGTTGTTTAGTTATATAAGCCCTCGATAATTAACTACTACAAAATCATTAAAAGTATAACGATCCAGTGAGATCATGTGCACGCATAAAGGAGAAATCAGGAATGTCATTTTCGAAAAAATTGAGTGGAAAAGAAAGATTTTGTAACTGTACCGAAAAAGACTAACCTACACCAGATATATAATTGCTTTCTTCTACAATTTTTTTCTCGTTCTGCAACTTTGGGGGTTCACAGTCCTAAACTTTGGCTAATAGGCCACCTTGAATTGATCTTTAATCTGTTTAGCTGAGGCAGCGTTCGAATGGGCTAGGCTTAGCCTCAATGTTTGTTTGCATTTTGAAAGATGTGACTGTTTTAAGCATGTGCCATTCACAGCAGCGCCCACCGGGGGATAAATAAAATATCAGTTTGAGCTGACTTTTGCAGTTGTGGTTTGTTCTAATTTCCTATAATAAATTCATAAATTAATTACATTTTTCGTTTGAATTTAAATTCTAATGATCCAACTGAATTAATAAAATTCTTAAAAAAATTGAGGTGGCCGAATCAAATTTGTGTGATTTTTTTCCGCATAAATTTATTCGCTTTTTTATTTGCTTTTATTCTTTGTGACACAATCATTCTTCTCTACTTTATGGTGAAAGCAGGTAAACGACAAGTTTCATAAATAAAGGCATGCCTTTTATATAATTCCATCAAAAGGAATGAAAATATTATTTTTACAATTAGTACTCTTCAATGTTTCAACATAATCAAACCTATTTCTTTAAAGAAGCACCTGGAACCTTACCCAGAATCGACACACATTTTTTCCATGCTCGTTTTCCATTTTTTCGGTATTCAGATGCCTTTCCCTTATAACGTTTTCTGTTGACCTGCAGTTCTACGAACGCATTATGGCAAACTTCATTCATGCCCAAAAGTTTTTGGCAGCATTGTTTACCTATAATTACTTTTTTCGGATCCCAAAATATATTTTGAAAAATCTCCATAGCACATTTTAGGTCCATCCGGGTTTTGCAATGTTGTTTGTCGATGATGTCTTGTTGTGCAAACCCATGCGAGACCAAAATTGCTATACCTGCCATAAACATGATCATCGTAACTGAATTGATATTTAGACTTGTCATGGTATTTAATACTACTTATTTGCCTGTGCTTTAGATGATGAAAGATCTTTTGATATGATTAAATTACAAGAAAAAAATGTTTATTTATAGGTTTACAAAGACAAGGTGAAGTGCATTTACCATTTAAGATGTTTCTTCAGTTTCTATCACATTGAATTCATTGTATTTATCATCATTAATTCAATTATGTTTTATCTCCCACGCACATGCACACGTATACTAAGAAGACGTGATAAAATCTATCAGGACTAGAAAACTCATCCTGACCTATCAGATAAGCTAATAAAATAAATTAAAATAATATTATTGAATTTGAACCCGACTCGAGTCACTCAAAATTCGATATGGCTCTTACCTAAAACCTGAAATAACCCTAACCCAAACAACTTTGAAATTTTGAGCACCCAAACCCAACCTTTAATGAAATTCGAGAAAACCCAACTAGAAGTCCAAATTAACGATATTTAAAAAAAAATGAAGAATGAATTGCTTGTCAAACTAACATTGGTCAAGTACAAGATATTAAATGAATTACATCAGACTAAAGAGAATTAAACAAAAAAAAATTCAAATTCTTTTTTCTACTAATTATGTAATTATAAGTAAATATATATATTGAAGGACAAGCGTCGTATTGATAATAAAGGGAATAAAAACCAGTGTGACAAGAACCAAAGCTAAAAAATTAAAAACAAAAAGCACGCATCACATTTGCAGAGCTCTATATTATCGAGTGTTAACTACTTTAACCAAGTGTTAGTAGATTTTTCCTTGTTATGAGTAGAGGTAGTACGTTAAGCCTCAAGTGCCTCTCACTAATATTAGGCCTTCCTGGAAGTTCTCGCCATTCTTTTACGTGAGTGACCATTCAAATTTTTGTCAAGTTTCGTTAGAACTAACTTTTTCCTTCCTACAAATGGCGAATGCTTACGTTAGAGAATCTCTATGAAGCATGACTTCATTATTAGCAGCCATATCATCTGAACCTGCCAAAGCCACCATCCTTGATCTCTTGTTGAGGAACACTTGTTATAGAATAACAATCATCCAACGACGCTCCACACTTCATGCTAAATTTTTTATCAGTAGGAAAATTAAGGAAAAGTTCTAGTGATTCTTCCACCACTCTAGTAGAAGATTGAACCATCCATAATTACTTTGATAGTCTAATTAATTGTACGGACCTTAGCGGGACAAACTTACACATTGCTAATTTCTAGAATTCATGGAAATGAAACTGTAACGACCCTATCCCGAAAAAACCGCATGGGTCCGTTCGTAATGGCACCATTACCTTCGAACATTGAGCACTTAAAACTGGAGAAAACCGTGACCTGGATCTTACTAGTAAATTCTATGATTTATTTTACACATATAAATACAACCATAGCTTCACTTACAGTTTATACAAAGTATTCTTGGATAAAACCAAATGTCTACAAATATGCAACCTTTTCCATTTTCCACATCCAAATTAAACTAAATTATACATCATTCCAAAAATGGAGACATATAAACATAACTTGTACATTCATTATTGAAAAAAAAATAATTAACAAACTCTTTGCTTGCAATCCACCTAAGAGAATTTTCTTTTAATCTCTCGTTCACTTGATATCTCCAAAGTTCAAAAGGATTTTTGTGTGATATATATATATAAAGAATTAGCTAAAGAGCTCAGTGAGTAACCATTTTACTCAGATTAACGGTTACTATATCCACAATAATGTAAAAAAATTCTAACATTTGTCTTTCTTTAGAATAAAATAAATTATCAAAGAACTTAACACTTGTATTTCATAAAAGTCATGTCTAAGATTTATTACGAAAGTACAAAGTATACTTCCATTGCATAGTTGAACCTTATATACCAATCATTGGAGACTTCAATCATTTAATGTTTAATAACTCAACATTACCATTCTAATAAAGATACCATGCAATGCAAATGCTAAGAACGATAATTTATTTAAATATTAAAATTTACTCCATTTCTTGACCTTATTTATATCATGACGGGACATCTCCCCATGTACCGGTACATTTAGCATTTTCATTTCATAAAATCCCCACCACCTAGGTAATAACTTACTCTAGGCGGGGTCCCATAATCTTCTCCACCTAGGTACAACCTACGCTAGGTGAGATTCAGTCATTCCCTCCACTAAGGCCATAACCTGCACTGGGCGAGGTATTATAATCTTCTCCACCTAGGTACAACCTGAACTAGGCGAGATTCATCCATTTCCTCCACTTAGGTCGCAACCTACACTAGGTGAGGTATTATCATTTTCGGATCCCTTTCACCTAGGTCACAACCTACACAAGGTGGGATCATATCCTTTCCAAGATCATTCTTTCCATTATCTTATTACAAATTATTTTCTTGTAATGCAACAATTATCTCAACACACAATCCACAATCAAACATATCACCATCATTCAATCCAAAACATATTTTCCAACATATCGTAATGTTTCTATTATCATTTCTTTATGTATACGCGTCAATAAAATTATCATCAAACTGTCAAGGCACTTTCATGATCATTCATTTCATTATGCTTACTAAGAGTAATATGAAACTCACCTTCGATGCGTCGCAATTTAGTCTCGGATTATTCTTTTGCCCTTATTATGTTTGTCAATTGCACCTAAAGATTTATACAAACAAATATATATCATTTAGTATAGTATTTAAAACAGCAAACACTTAATAAGCAACCATTCATTTTATTTAGTTACACATATAAGCAAAAGAAAATAGTACTAAAAGTTTCATTCTCTCTTTTGTCACCTTTCTTCATTTTTTCTTCATTCTTTACTTCTTTCCTTATTCTTTCCTTACCCAAGTTTGAGATTCATACTAAAAAAATGATACTCTTCAATTACATAATCAAAATTTCAATTTAAAAGAGAAGAAAATTTCAACTTCTTAGGTAATAACATTACTCAAATCGACTTTTTTCCTTTATTTTCCAAATCTTCATTTTCTATAATTTTGTTACCAAAGCATCCATTACTCACTTCAAACTTTTCTAACTAAAAGATTTCATTCAAATCTACCCATCTTCATATCATAGAATTAGCAATTTATATAGACTTTAATTTCAAAACTCAACTTAGAGTAGTTACTAAAAATTCTAACAGGAATAAAAAAAATATTTTTTCTGCACATTAATTCCAAATAGAGAAACTCTCTTACCTAGAGAGAGTTCTTTTAATTCCTACAAGGTTTTCAAACTTTCAGCCCAAAGCATAATTCTCTAATAATACGCAGCTCAAGATTATGTTATACAAGAACCAAATTAAAACTTTTAACTGAATTTCACCATAGAATCTTCAAATTTAAAAAATTCATAACTTCATCATATTAAATCCAAATGACTTTAAACAAAAGCAAAACATCAACTTGAAGAAGTCTAGTTTATGTTTGTAGTTGATCACCTTTCGAAAATACCTCAATTTCTGCATGTGAAAAAGCCACGAAACAAGTTAGATTTTCCTTCCCTGTCTCGCGCGTGTAGGACAGGAATCGCCGTGGCCTACTCGTCGAGACCCACCTCCCTGGCCGGACGGTTGAGGAAGATGGCATTAGGAGGTGGTCAAGGTTTGGGGGCAAAAGAACTTGACGTGATGGTGTTTTGGTTTGATGGAAAAAATGGGTTTTTCTCCAAAAGCTTAATAAAACTTTGCTCTCTCTCTTGTCTCCCTCTCCTCTGCCGCAAATGAAGAAGACCAAATGAGTTTTCTAGTGCATTCTATGTAGACTAGGCTTTATTTACTCCCCTCTTGGTCTTTTACCCTTTTGCACTTCTCCTTTTCTTTTAAGAAACTGCGAGTCCCTTCCTCTCTTTTTTCAACTAATTAAACGAAGACCCCCCTTTATCACTTTTTTTTTTTTTTTTTTTTTCGAGCAAAACAATACCAAATTTATTTAATTTCCATCAAAATACCCCTTTGAAATATATACCTATAGTCATTTCTTTGAACAATAGGCCAAGGCACTATAATACAAACATTTAGTTTCAATATTAACATAATGTATATCAAAATAACACAAGTTCTACAAAAAAGAGGGATCTACAGAAACAGCCAAACAAGTCTGCTATTTGTTTAATAATTTTACAATTTCAAGCCAGAAGTTGAATGCCTCCACAATGCATCCACACAAATCTTTCACTAACGATCATAGAGGGCTCCTTAGTGAATCATGTGCTAAACCACACACCCCCATCCATCAGCGAGTCATGCATTTCTTTATCAAAAAATGACAGAAGCACCCGGAAATCCCCCATTGATCTAACCTCTCATGAGATAACTTCTTATGGAATAAAGTGTTCATGAATAATGGGAATACGCTCAGAATACCTGGCACAACTGGCCACGCTTTTCGTTTGCCAGTTTCTAACTTCCTCATTTACTTCTTATTGAACATACTTAAAACCTGAATATTTCTGATTATTGGGAGCCTGTCCTTCAACAACATCCTTACCTTGTAAACCAATCAAAGTACTTCAGCGAATGACTGAGAATCAAGAAAGCAAATGCAACTGATTGGAACTAAGTTCCCTTGATTGGACAAACTTAATGTAATAAATTTAATTATACTTACCCATACAATTGCAACTGAGGATAGCAATCTATTCAACTGTCATTTGTATTGTTCTTATACCTTGCAGGATTGTTGTTTAGTTATATAAGCCCTCGATAATTAACTACTACAAAATCATTAAAAGTATAACGATCCAGTGAGATCATGTGCACGCATAAAGGAGAAATCAGGAATGTCATTTTCGAAAAAATTGAGTGGAAAAGAAAGATTTTGTAACTGTACCGAAAAAGACTAACCTACACCAGATATATAATTGCTTTCTTCTACAATTTTTTTCTCGTTCTGCAACTTTGGGGGTTCACAGTCCTAAACTTTGGCTAATAGGCCACCTTGAATTGATCTTTAATCTGTTTAGCTGAGGCAGCGTTCGAATGGGCTAGGCTTAGCCTCAATGTTTGTTTGCATTTTGAAAGATGTGACTGTTTTAAGCATGTGCCATTCACAGCAGCGCCCACCGGGGGATAAATAAAATATCAGTTTGAGCTGACTTTTGCAGTTGTGGTTTGTTCTAATTTCCTATAATAAATTCATAAATTAATTACATTTTTCGTTTGAATTTAAATTCTAATGATCCAACTGAATTAATAAAATTCTTAAAAAAATTGAGGTGGCCGAATCAAATTTGTGTGATTTTTTTCCGCATAAATTTATTCGCTTTTTTATTTGCTTTTATTCTTTGTGACACAATCATTCTTCTCTACTTTATGGTGAAAGCAGGTAAACGACAAGTTTCATAAATAAAGGCATGCCTTTTATATAATTCCATCAAAAGGAATGAAAATATTATTTTTACAATTAGTACTCTTCAATGTTTCAACATAATCAAACCTATTTCTTTAAAGAAGCACCTGGAACCTTACCCAGAATCGACACACATTTTTTCCATGCTCGTTTTCCATTTTTTCGGTATTCAGATGCCTTTCCCTTATAACGTTTTCTGTTGACCTGCAGTTCTACGAACGCATTATGGCAAACTTCATTCATGCCCAAAAGTTTTTGGCAGCATTGTTTACCTATAATTACTTTTTTCGGATCCCAAAATATATTTTGAAAAATCTCCATAGCACATTTTAGGTCCATCCGGGTTTTGCAATGTTGTTTGTCGATGATGTCTTGTTGTGCAAACCCATGCGAGACCAAAATTGCTATACCTGCCATAAACATGATCATCGTAACTGAATTGATATTTAGACTTGTCATGGTATTTAATACTACTTATTTGCCTGTGCTTTAGATGATGAAAGATCTTTTGATATGATTAAATTACAAGAAAAAAATGTTTATTTATAGGTTTACAAAGACAAGGTGAAGTGCATTTACCATTTAAGATGTTTCTTCAGTTTCTATCACATTGAATTCATTGTATTTATCATCATTAATTCAATTATGTTTTATCTCCCACGCACATGCACACGTATACTAAGAAGACGTGATAAAATCTATCAGGACTAGAAAACTCATCCTGACCTATCAGATAAGCTAATAAAATAAATTAAAATAATATTATTGAATTTGAACCCGACTCGAGTCACTCAAAATTCGATATGGCTCTTACCTAAAACCTGAAATAACCCTAACCCAAACAACTTTGAAATTTTGAGCACCCAAACCCAACCTTTAATGAAATTCGAGAAAACCCAACTAGAAGTCCAAATTAACGATATTTAAAAAAAAATGAAGAATGAATTGCTTGTCAAACTAACATTGGTCAAGTACAAGATATTAAATGAATTACATCAGACTAAAGAGAATTAAACAAAAAAAAATTCAAATTCTTTTTTCTACTAATTATGTAATTATAAGTAAATATATATATTGAAGGACAAGCGTCGTATTGATAATAAAGGGAATAAAAACCAGTGTGACAAGAACCAAAGCTAAAAAATTAAAAACAAAAAGCACGCATCACATTTGCAGAGCTCTATATTATCGAGTGTTAACTACTTTAACCAAGTGTTAGTAGATTTTTCCTTGTTATGAGTAGAGGTAGTACGTTAAGCCTCAAGTGCCTCTCACTAATATTAGGCCTTCCTGGAAGTTCTCGCCATTCTTTTACGTGAGTGACCATTCAAATTTTTGTCAAGTTTCGTTAGAACTAACTTTTTCCTTCCTACAAATGGCGAATGCTTACGTTAGAGAATCTCTATGAAGCATGACTTCATTATTAGCAGCCATATCATCTGAACCTGCCAAAGCCACCATCCTTGATCTCTTGTTGAGGAACACTTGTTATAGAATAACAATCATCCAACGACGCTCCACACTTCATGCTAAATTTTTTATCAGTAGGAAAATTAAGGAAAAGTTCTAGTGATTCTTCCACCACTCTAGTAGAAGATTGAACCATCCATAATTACTTTGATAGTCTAATTAATTGTACGGACCTTAGCGGGACAAACTTACACATTGCTAATTTCTAGAATTCATGGAAATGAAACTGTAACGACCCTATCCCGAAAAAACCGCATGGGTCCGTTCGTAATGGCACCATTACCTTCGAACATTGAGCACTTAAAACTGGAGAAAACCGTGACCTGGATCTTACTAGTAAATTCTATGATTTATTTTACACATATAAATACAACCATAGCTTCACTTACAGTTTATACAAAGTATTCTTGGATAAAACCAAATGTCTACAAATATGCAACCTTTTCCATTTTCCACATCCAAATTAAACTAAATTATACATCATTCCAAAAATGGAGACATATAAACATAACTTGTACATTCATTATTGAAAAAAAAATAATTAACAAACTCTTTGCTTGCAATCCACCTAAGAGAATTTTCTTTTAATCTCTCGTTCACTTGATATCTCCAAAGTTCAAAAGGATTTTTGTGTGATATATATATATATAAGAATTAGCTAAAGAGCTCAGTGAGTAACCATTTTACTCAGATTAACGGTTACTATATCCACAATAATGTAAAAAAATTCTAACATTTGTCTTTCTTTAGAATAAAATAAATTATCAAAGAACTTAACACTTGTATTTCATAAAAGTCATGTCTAAGATTTATTACGAAAGTACAAAGTATACTTCCATTGCATAGTTGAACCTTATATACCAATCATTGGAGACTTCAATCATTTAATGTTTAATAACTCAACATTACCATTCTAATAAAGATACCATGCAATGCAAATGCTAAGAACGATAGTTTATTTAAATATTAAAATTTACTCCATTTCTTGACCTTATTTATATCATGACGGGACATCTCCCCATGTACCGGTACATTTAGCATTTTCATTTCATAAAATCCCCACCACCTAGGTAATAACTTACTCTAGGCGGGGTCCCATAATCTTCTCCACCTAGGTACAACCTACGCTAGGTGAGATTCAGTCATTCCCTCCACTAAGGCCATAACCTGCACTGGGCGAGGTATTATAATCTTCTCCACCTAGGTACAACCTGAACTAGGCGAGATTCATCCATTTCCTCCACTTAGGTCGCAACCTACACTAGGTGAGGTATTATCATTTTCGGATCCCTTTCACCTAGGTCACAACCTACACAAGGTGGGATCATATCCTTTCCAAGATCATTCTTTCCATTATCTTATTACAAATTATTTTCTTGTAATGCAACAATTATCTCAACACACAATCCACAATCAAACATATCACCATCATTCAATCCAAAACATATTTTCCAACATATCGTAATGTTTCTATTATCATTTCTTTATGTATACGCGTCAATAAAATTATCATCAAACTGTCAAGGCACTTTCATGATCATTCATTTCATTATGCTTACTAAGAGTAATATGAAACTCACCTTCGATGCGTCGCAATTTAGTCTCGGATTATTCTTTTGCCCTTATTATGTTTGTCAATTGCACCTAAAGATTTATACAAACAAATATATATCATTTAGTATAGTATTTAAAACAGCAAACACTTAATAAGCAACCATTCATTTTATTTAGTTACACATATAAGCAAAAGAAAATAGTACTAAAAGTTTCATTCTCTCTTTTGTCACCTTTCTTCATTTTTTCTTCATTCTTTACTTCTTTCCTTATTCTTTCCTTACCCAAGTTTGAGATTCATACTAAAAAAATGATACTCTTCAATTACATAATCAAAATTTCAATTTAAAAGAGAAGAAAATTTCAACTTCTTAGGTAATAACATTACTCAAATCGACTTTTTTCCTTTATTTTCCAAATCTTCATTTTCTATAATTTTGTTACCAAAGCATCCATTACTCACTTCAAACTTTTCTAACTAAAAGATTTCATTCAAATCTACCCATCTTCATATCATAGAATTAGCAATTTATATAGACTTTAATTTCAAAACTCAACTTAGAGTAGTTACTAAAAATTCTAACAGGAATAAAAAAAATATTTTTTCTGCACATTAATTCCAAATAGAGAAACTCTCTTACCTAGAGAGAGTTCTTTTAATTCCTACAAGGTTTTCAAACTTTCAGCCCAAAGCATAATTCTCTAATAATACGCAGCTCAAGATTATGTTATACAAGAACCAAATTAAAACTTTTAACTGAATTTCACCATAGAATCTTCAAATTTAAAAAATTCATAACTTCATCATATTAAATCCAAATGACTTTAAACAAAAGCAAAACATCAACTTGAAGAAGTCTAGTTTATGTTTGTAGTTGATCACCTTTCGAAAATACCTCAATTTCTGCATGTGAAAAAGCCACGAAACAAGTTAGATTTTCCTTCCCTGTCTCGCGCGTGTAGGACAGGAATCGCCGTGGCCTACTCGTCGAGACCCACCTCCCTGGCCGGACGGTTGAGGAAGATGGCATTAGGAGGTGGTCAAGGTTTGGGGGCAAAAGAACTTGACGTGATGGTGTTTTGGTTTGATGGAAAAAATGGGTTTTTCTCCAAAAGCTTAATAAAACTTTGCTCTCTCTCTTGTCTCCCTCTCCTCTGCCGCAAATGAAGAAGACCAAATGAGTTTTCTAGTGCATTCTATGTAGACTAGGCTTTATTTACTCCCCTCTTGGTCTTTTACCCTTTTGCACTTCTCCTTTTCTTTTAAGAAACTGCGAGTCCCTTCCTCTCTTTTTTCAACTAATTAAACGAAGACCCCCCTTTATCACTTTTTTTTTTTTTTTTTTTTCGAGCAAAACAATACCAAATTTATTTAATTTCCATCAAAATACCCCTTTGAAATATATACCTATAGTCATTTCTTTGAACAATAGGCCAAGGCACTATAATACAAACATTTAGTTTCAATATTAACATAATGTATATCAAAATAACACAAGTTCTACAAAAAAGAGGGATCTACAGAAACAGCCAAACAAGTCTGCTATTTGTTTAATAATTTTACAATTTCAAGCCAGAAGTTGAATGCCTCCACAATGCATCCACACAAATCTTTCACTAACGATCATAGAGGGCTCCTTAGTGAATCATGTGCTAAACCACACACCCCCATCCATCAGCGAGTCATGCATTTCTTTATCAAAAAATGACAGAAGCACCCGGAAATCCCCCATTGATCTAACCTCTCATGAGATAACTTCTTATGGAATAAAGTGTTCATGAATAATGGGAATACGCTCAGAATACCTGGCACAACTGGCCACGCTTTTCGTTTGCCAGTTTCTAACTTCCTCATTTACTTCTTATTGAACATACTTAAAACCTGAATATTTCTGATTATTGGGAGCCTGTCCTTCAACAACATCCTTACCTTGTAAACCAATCAAAGTACTTCAGCGAATGACTGAGAATCAAGAAAGCAAATGCAACTGATTGGAACTAAGTTCCCTTGATTGGACAAACTTAATGTAATAAATTTAATTATACTTACCCATACAATTGCAACTGAGGATAGCAATCTATTCAACTGTCATTTGTATTGTTCTTATACCTTGCAGGATTGTTGTTTAGTTATATAAGCCCTCGATAATTAACTACTACAAAATCATTAAAAGTATAACGATCCAGTGAGATCATGTGCACGCATAAAGGAGAAATCAGGAATGTCATTTTCGAAAAAATTGAGTGGAAAAGAAAGATTTTGTAACTGTACCGAAAAAGACTAACCTACACCAGATATATAATTGCTTTCTTCTACAATTTTTTTCTCGTTCTGCAACTTTGGGGGTTCACAGTCCTAAACTTTGGCTAATAGGCCACCTTGAATTGATCTTTAATCTGTTTAGCTGAGGCAGCGTTCGAATGGGCTAGGCTTAGCCTCAATGTTTGTTTGCATTTTGAAAGATGTGACTGTTTTAAGCATGTGCCATTCACAGCAGCGCCCACCGGGGGATAAATAAAATATCAGTTTGAGCTGACTTTTGCAGTTGTGGTTTGTTCTAATTTCCTATAATAAATTCATAAATTAATTACATTTTTCGTTTGAATTTAAATTCTAATGATCCAACTGAATTAATAAAATTCTTAAAAAAATTGAGGTGGCCGAATCAAATTTGTGTGATTTTTTTCCGCATAAATTTATTCGCTTTTTTATTTGCTTTTATTCTTTGTGACACAATCATTCTTCTCTACTTTATGGTGAAAGCAGGTAAACGACAAGTTTCATAAATAAAGGCATGCCTTTTATATAATTCCATCAAAAGGAATGAAAATATTATTTTTACAATTAGTACTCTTCAATGTTTCAACATAATCAAACCTATTTCTTTAAAGAAGCACCTGGAACCTTACCCAGAATCGACACACATTTTTTCCATGCTCGTTTTCCATTTTTTCGGTATTCAGATGCCTTTCCCTTATAACGTTTTCTGTTGACCTGCAGTTCTACGAACGCATTATGGCAAACTTCATTCATGCCCAAAAGTTTTTGGCAGCATTGTTTACCTATAATTACTTTTTTCGGATCCCAAAATATATTTTGAAAAATCTCCATAGCACATTTTAGGTCCATCCGGGTTTTGCAATGTTGTTTGTCGATGATGTCTTGTTGTGCAAACCCATGCGAGACCAAAATTGCTATACCTGCCATAAACATGATCATCGTAACTGAATTGATATTTAGACTTGTCATGGTATTTAATACTACTTATTTGCCTGTGCTTTAGATGATGAAAGATCTTTTGATATGATTAAATTACAAGAAAAAAATGTTTATTTATAGGTTTACAAAGACAAGGTGAAGTGCATTTACCATTTAAGATGTTTCTTCAGTTTCTATCACATTGAATTCATTGTATTTATCATCATTAATTCAATTATGTTTTATCTCCCACGCACATGCACACGTATACTAAGAAGACGTGATAAAATCTATCAGGACTAGAAAACTCATCCTGACCTATCAGATAAGCTAATAAAATAAATTAAAATAATATTATTGAATTTGAACCCGACTCGAGTCACTCAAAATTCGATATGGCTCTTACCTAAAACCTGAAATAACCCTAACCCAAACAACTTTGAAATTTTGAGCACCCAAACCCAACCTTTAATGAAATTCGAGAAAACCCAACTAGAAGTCCAAATTAACGATATTTAAAAAAAAATGAAGAATGAATTGCTTGTCAAACTAACATTGGTCAAGTACAAGATATTAAATGAATTACATCAGACTAAAGAGAATTAAACAAAAAAAAATTCAAATTCTTTTTTCTACTAATTATGTAATTATAAGTAAATATATATATTGAAGGACAAGCGTCGTATTGATAATAAAGGGAATAAAAACCAGTGTGACAAGAACCAAAGCTAAAAAATTAAAAACAAAAAGCACGCATCACATTTGCAGAGCTCTATATTATCGAGTGTTAACTACTTTAACCAAGTGTTAGTAGATTTTTCCTTGTTATGAGTAGAGGTAGTACGTTAAGCCTCAAGTGCCTCTCACTAATATTAGGCCTTCCTGGAAGTTCTCGCCATTCTTTTACGTGAGTGACCATTCAAATTTTTGTCAAGTTTCGTTAGAACTAACTTTTTCCTTCCTACAAATGGCGAATGCTTACGTTAGAGAATCTCTATGAAGCATGACTTCATTATTAGCAGCCATATCATCTGAACCTGCCAAAGCCACCATCCTTGATCTCTTGTTGAGGAACACTTGTTATAGAATAACAATCATCCAACGACGCTCCACACTTCATGCTAAATTTTTTATCAGTAGGAAAATTAAGGAAAAGTTCTAGTGATTCTTCCACCACTCTAGTAGAAGATTGAACCATCCATAATTACTTTGATAGTCTAATTAATTGTACGGACCTTAGCGGGACAAACTTACACATTGCTAATTTCTAGAATTCATGGAAATGAAACTGTAACGACCCTATCCCGAAAAAACCGCATGGGTCCGTTCGTAATGGCACCATTACCTTCGAACATTGAGCACTTAAAACTGGAGAAAACCGTGACCTGGATCTTACTAGTAAATTCTATGATTTATTTTACACATATAAATACAACCATAGCTTCACTTACAGTTTATACAAAGTATTCTTGGATAAAACCAAATGTCTACAAATATGCAACCTTTTCCATTTTCCACATCCAAATTAAACTAAATTATACATCATTCCAAAAATGGAGACATATAAACATAACTTGTACATTCATTATTGAAAAAAAAATAATTAACAAACTCTTTGCTTGCAATCCACCTAAGAGAATTTTCTTTTAATCTCTCGTTCACTTGATATCTCCAAAGTTCAAAAGGATTTTTGTGTGATATATATATATAAAGAATTAGCTAAAGAGCTCAGTGAGTAACCATTTTACTCAGATTAACGGTTACTATATCCACAATAATGTAAAAAAATTCTAACATTTGTCTTTCTTTAGAATAAAATAAATTATCAAAGAACTTAACACTTGTATTTCATAAAAGTCATGTCTAAGATTTATTACGAAAGTACAAAGTATACTTCCATTGCATAGTTGAACCTTATATACCAATCATTGGAGACTTCAATCATTTAATGTTTAATAACTCAACATTACCATTCTAATAAAGATACCATGCAATGCAAATGCTAAGAACGATAATTTATTTAAATATTAAAATTTACTCCATTTCTTGACCTTATTTATATCATGACGGGACATCTCCCCATGTACCGGTACATTTAGCATTTTCATTTCATAAAATCCCCACCACCTAGGTAATAACTTACTCTAGGCGGGGTCCCA
Source organism: Bretschneidera sinensis (assembly GCA_023935145.1). NCBI lineage: Eukaryota > Viridiplantae > Streptophyta > Magnoliopsida > Brassicales > Akaniaceae > Bretschneidera > Bretschneidera sinensis. The sequence continues at coordinate 7,234 of JALCZK010000297.1, read as the reverse complement.
TAATCTTCTCCACCTAGGTACAACCTACGCTAGGTGAGATTCAGTCATTCCCTCCACTAAGGCCATAACCTGCACTGGGCGAGGTATTATAATCTTCTCCACCTAGGTACAACCTGAACTAGGCGAGATTCATCCATTTCCTCCACTTAGGTCGCAACCTACACTAGGTGAGGTATTATCATTTTCGGATCCCTTTCACCTAGGTCACAACCTACACAAGGTGGGATCATATCCTTTCCAAGATCATTCTTTCCATTATCTTATTACAAATTATTTTCTTGTAATGCAACAATTATCTCAACACACAATCCACAATCAAACATATCACCATCATTCAATCCAAAACATATTTTCCAACATATCGTAATGTTTCTATTATCATTTCTTTATGTATACGCGTCAATAAAATTATCATCAAACTGTCAAGGCACTTTCATGATCATTCATTTCATTATGCTTACTAAGAGTAATATGAAACTCACCTTCGATGCGTCGCAATTTAGTCTCGGATTATTCTTTTGCCCTTATTATGTTTGTCAATTGCACCTAAAGATTTATACAAACAAATATATATCATTTAGTATAGTATTTAAAACAGCAAACACTTAATAAGCAACCATTCATTTTATTTAGTTACACATATAAGCAAAAGAAAATAGTACTAAAAGTTTCATTCTCTCTTTTGTCACCTTTCTTCATTTTTTCTTCATTCTTTACTTCTTTCCTTATTCTTTCCTTACCCAAGTTTGAGATTCATACTAAAAAAATGATACTCTTCAATTACATAATCAAAATTTCAATTTAAAAGAGAAGAAAATTTCAACTTCTTAGGTAATAACATTACTCAAATCGACTTTTTTCCTTTATTTTCCAAATCTTCATTTTCTATAATTTTGTTACCAAAGCATCCATTACTCACTTCAAACTTTTCTAACTAAAAGATTTCATTCAAATCTACCCATCTTCATATCATAGAATTAGCAATTTATATAGACTTTAATTTCAAAACTCAACTTAGAGTAGTTACTAAAAATTCTAACAGGAATAAAAAAAATATTTTTTCTGCACATTAATTCCAAATAGAGAAACTCTCTTACCTAGAGAGAGTTCTTTTAATTCCTACAAGGTTTTCAAACTTTCAGCCCAAAGCATAATTCTCTAATAATACGCAGCTCAAGATTATGTTATACAAGAACCAAATTAAAACTTTTAACTGAATTTCACCATAGAATCTTCAAATTTAAAAAATTCATAACTTCATCATATTAAATCCAAATGACTTTAAACAAAAGCAAAACATCAACTTGAAGAAGTCTAGTTTATGTTTGTAGTTGATCACCTTTCGAAAATACCTCAATTTCTGCATGTGAAAAAGCCACGAAACAAGTTAGATTTTCCTTCCCTGTCTCGCGCGTGTAGGACAGGAATCGCCGTGGCCTACTCGTCGAGACCCACCTCCCTGGCCGGACGGTTGAGGAAGATGGCATTAGGAGGTGGTCAAGGTTTGGGGGCAAAAGAACTTGACGTGATGGTGTTTTGGTTTGATGGAAAAAATGGGTTTTTCTCCAAAAGCTTAATAAAACTTTGCTCTCTCTCTTGTCTCCCTCTCCTCTGCCGCAAATGAAGAAGACCAAATGAGTTTTCTAGTGCATTCTATGTAGACTAGGCTTTATTTACTCCCCTCTTGGTCTTTTACCCTTTTGCACTTCTCCTTTTCTTTTAAGAAACTGCGAGTCCCTTCCTCTCTTTTTTCAACTAATTAAACGAAGACCCCCCTTTATCACTTTTTTTTTTTTTTTTTTTCGAGCAAAACAATACCAAATTTATTTAATTTCCATCAAAATACCCCTTTGAAATATATACCTATAGTCATTTCTTTGAACAATAGGCCAAGGCACTATAATACAAACATTTAGTTTCAATATTAACATAATGTATATCAAAATAACACAAGTTCTACAAAAAAGAGGGATCTACAGAAACAGCCAAACAAGTCTGCTATTTGTTTAATAATTTTACAATTTCAAGCCAGAAGTTGAATGCCTCCACAATGCATCCACACAAATCTTTCACTAACGATCATAGAGGGCTCCTTAGTGAATCATGTGCTAAACCACACACCCCCATCCATCAGCGAGTCATGCATTTCTTTATCAAAAAATGACAGAAGCACCCGGAAATCCCCCATTGATCTAACCTCTCATGAGATAACTTCTTATGGAATAAAGTGTTCATGAATAATGGGAATACGCTCAGAATACCTGGCACAACTGGCCACGCTTTTCGTTTGCCAGTTTCTAACTTCCTCATTTACTTCTTATTGAACATACTTAAAACCTGAATATTTCTGATTATTGGGAGCCTGTCCTTCAACAACATCCTTACCTTGTAAACCAATCAAAGTACTTCAGCGAATGACTGAGAATCAAGAAAGCAAATGCAACTGATTGGAACTAAGTTCCCTTGATTGGACAAACTTAATGTAATAAATTTAATTATACTTACCCATACAATTGCAACTGAGGATAGCAATCTATTCAACTGTCATTTGTATTGTTCTTATACCTTGCAGGATTGTTGTTTAGTTATATAAGCCCTCGATAATTAACTACTACAAAATCATTAAAAGTATAACGATCCAGTGAGATCATGTGCACGCATAAAGGAGAAATCAGGAATGTCATTTTCGAAAAAATTGAGTGGAAAAGAAAGATTTTGTAACTGTACCGAAAAAGACTAACCTACACCAGATATATAATTGCTTTCTTCTACAATTTTTTTCTCGTTCTGCAACTTTGGGGGTTCACAGTCCTAAACTTTGGCTAATAGGCCACCTTGAATTGATCTTTAATCTGTTTAGCTGAGGCAGCGTTCGAATGGGCTAGGCTTAGCCTCAATGTTTGTTTGCATTTTGAAAGATGTGACTGTTTTAAGCATGTGCCATTCACAGCAGCGCCCACCGGGGGATAAATAAAATATCAGTTTGAGCTGACTTTTGCAGTTGTGGTTTGTTCTAATTTCCTATAATAAATTCATAAATTAATTACATTTTTCGTTTGAATTTAAATTCTAATGATCCAACTGAATTAATAAAATTCTTAAAAAAATTGAGGTGGCCGAATCAAATTTGTGTGATTTTTTTCCGCATAAATTTATTCGCTTTTTTATTTGCTTTTATTCTTTGTGACACAATCATTCTTCTCTACTTTATGGTGAAAGCAGGTAAACGACAAGTTTCATAAATAAAGGCATGCCTTTTATATAATTCCATCAAAAGGAATGAAAATATTATTTTTACAATTAGTACTCTTCAATGTTTCAACATAATCAAACCTATTTCTTTAAAGAAGCACCTGGAACCTTACCCAGAATCGACACACATTTTTTCCATGCTCGTTTTCCATTTTTTCGGTATTCAGATGCCTTTCCCTTATAACGTTTTCTGTTGACCTGCAGTTCTACGAACGCATTATGGCAAACTTCATTCATGCCCAAAAGTTTTTGGCAGCATTGTTTACCTATAATTACTTTTTTCGGATCCCAAAATATATTTTGAAAAATCTCCATAGCACATTTTAGGTCCATCCGGGTTTTGCAATGTTGTTTGTCGATGATGTCTTGTTGTGCAAACCCATGCGAGACCAAAATTGCTATACCTGCCATAAACATGATCATCGTAACTGAATTGATATTTAGACTTGTCATGGTATTTAATACTACTTATTTGCCTGTGCTTTAGATGATGAAAGATCTTTTGATATGATTAAATTACAAGAAAAAAATGTTTATTTATAGGTTTACAAAGACAAGGTGAAGTGCATTTACCATTTAAGATGTTTCTTCAGTTTCTATCACATTGAATTCATTGTATTTATCATCATTAATTCAATTATGTTTTATCTCCCACGCACATGCACACGTATACTAAGAAGACGTGATAAAATCTATCAGGACTAGAAAACTCATCCTGACCTATCAGATAAGCTAATAAAATAAATTAAAATAATATTATTGAATTTGAACCCGACTCGAGTCACTCAAAATTCGATATGGCTCTTACCTAAAACCTGAAATAACCCTAACCCAAACAACTTTGAAATTTTGAGCACCCAAACCCAACCTTTAATGAAATTCGAGAAAACCCAACTAGAAGTCCAAATTAACGATATTTAAAAAAAAATGAAGAATGAATTGCTTGTCAAACTAACATTGGTCAAGTACAAGATATTAAATGAATTACATCAGACTAAAGAGAATTAAACAAAAAAAAATTCAAATTCTTTTTTCTACTAATTATGTAATTATAAGTAAATATATATATTGAAGGACAAGCGTCGTATTGATAATAAAGGGAATAAAAACCAGTGTGACAAGAACCAAAGCTAAAAAATTAAAAACAAAAAGCACGCATCACATTTGCAGAGCTCTATATTATCGAGTGTTAACTACTTTAACCAAGTGTTAGTAGATTTTTCCTTGTTATGAGTAGAGGTAGTACGTTAAGCCTCAAGTGCCTCTCACTAATATTAGGCCTTCCTGGAAGTTCTCGCCATTCTTTTACGTGAGTGACCATTCAAATTTTTGTCAAGTTTCGTTAGAACTAACTTTTTCCTTCCTACAAATGGCGAATGCTTACGTTAGAGAATCTCTATGAAGCATGACTTCATTATTAGCAGCCATATCATCTGAACCTGCCAAAGCCACCATCCTTGATCTCTTGTTGAGGAACACTTGTTATAGAATAACAATCATCCAACGACGCTCCACACTTCATGCTAAATTTTTTATCAGTAGGAAAATTAAGGAAAAGTTCTAGTGATTCTTCCACCACTCTAGTAGAAGATTGAACCATCCATAATTACTTTGATAGTCTAATTAATTGTACGGACCTTAGCGGGACAAACTTACACATTGCTAATTTCTAGAATTCATGGAAATGAAACTGTAACGACCCTATCCCGAAAAAACCGCATGGGTCCGTTCGTAATGGCACCATTACCTTCGAACATTGAGCACTTAAAACTGGAGAAAACCGTGACCTGGATCTTACTAGTAAATTCTATGATTTATTTTACACATATAAATACAACCATAGCTTCACTTACAGTTTATACAAAGTATTCTTGGATAAAACCAAATGTCTACAAATATGCAACCTTTTCCATTTTCCACATCCAAATTAAACTAAATTATACATCATTCCAAAAATGGAGACATATAAACATAACTTGTACATTCATTATTGAAAAAAAAATAATTAACAAACTCTTTGCTTGCAATCCACCTAAGAGAATTTTCTTTTAATCTCTCGTTCACTTGATATCTCCAAAGTTCAAAAGGATTTTTGTGTGATATATATATATAAAGAATTAGCTAAAGAGCTCAGTGAGTAACCATTTTACTCAGATTAACGGTTACTATATCCACAATAATGTAAAAAAATTCTAACATTTGTCTTTCTTTAGAATAAAATAAATTATCAAAGAACTTAACACTTGTATTTCATAAAAGTCATGTCTAAGATTTATTACGAAAGTACAAAGTATACTTCCATTGCATAGTTGAACCTTATATACCAATCATTGGAGACTTCAATCATTTAATGTTTAATAACTCAACATTACCATTCTAATAAAGATACCATGCAATGCAAATGCTAAGAACGATAATTTATTTAAATATTAAAATTTACTCCATTTCTTGACCTTATTTATATCATGACGGGACATCTCCCCATGTACCGGTACATTTAGCATTTTCATTTCATAAAATCCCCACCACCTAGGTAATAACTTACTCTAGGCGGGGTCCCATAATCTTCTCCACCTAGGTACAACCTACGCTAGGTGAGATTCAGTCATTCCCTCCACTAAGGCCATAACCTGCACTGGGCGAGGTATTATAATCTTCTCCACCTAGGTACAACCTGAACTAGGCGAGATTCATCCATTTCCTCCACTTAGGTCGCAACCTACACTAGGTGAGGTATTATCATTTTCGGATCCCTTTCACCTAGGTCACAACCTACACAAGGTGGGATCATATCCTTTCCAAGATCATTCTTTCCATTATCTTATTACAAATTATTTTCTTGTAATGCAACAATTATCTCAACACACAATCCACAATCAAACATATCACCATCATTCAATCCAAAACATATTTTCCAACATATCGTAATGTTTCTATTATCATTTCTTTATGTATACGCGTCAATAAAATTATCATCAAACTGTCAAGGCACTTTCATGATCATTCATTTCATTATGCTTACTAAGAGTAATATGAAACTCACCTTCGATGCGTCGCAATTTAGTCTCGGATTATTCTTTTGCCCTTATTATGTTTGTCAATTGCACCTAAAGATTTATACAAACAAATATATATCATTTAGTATAGTATTTAAAACAGCAAACACTTAATAAGCAACCATTCATTTTATTTAGTTACACATATAAGCAAAAGAAAATAGTACTAAAAGTTTCATTCTCTCTTTTGTCACCTTTCTTCATTTTTTCTTCATTCTTTACTTCTTTCCTTATTCTTTCCTTACCCAAGTTTGAGATTCATACTAAAAAAATGATACTCTTCAATTACATAATCAAAATTTCAATTTAAAAGAGAAGAAAATTTCAACTTCTTAGGTAATAACATTACTCAAATCGACTTTTTTCCTTTATTTTCCAAATCTTCATTTTCTATAATTTTGTTACCAAAGCATCCATTACTCACTTCAAACTTTTCTAACTAAAAGATTTCATTCAAATCTACCCATCTTCATATCATAGAATTAGCAATTTATATAGACTTTAATTTCAAAACTCAACTTAGAGTAGTTACTAAAAATTCTAACAGGAATAAAAAAAATATTTTTTCTGCACATTAATTCCAAATAGAGAAACTCTCTTACCTAGAGAGAGTTCTTTTAATTCCTACAAGGTTTTCAAACTTTCAGCCCAAAGCATAATTCTCTAATAATACGCAGCTCAAGATTATGTTATACAAGAACCAAATTAAAACTTTTAACTGAATTTCACCATAGAATCTTCAAATTTAAAAAATTCATAACTTCATCATATTAAATCCAAATGACTTTAAACAAAAGCAAAACATCAACTTGAAGAAGTCTAGTTTATGTTTGTAGTTGATCACCTTTCGAAAATACCTCAATTTCTGCATGTGAAAAAGCCACGAAACAAGTTAGATTTTCCTTCCCTGTCTCGCGCGTGTAGGA